>JARHVA010010569.1:0-10000 GCA_037957365.1 Torreya grandis
ATTTGGGTTTTATACATTCCAAATTATTTTCTTATGAGGCAGCCTCTAGCATTTTAGGATTAGTGAAATGCATTCACTCCAATGCATGATTTGTAAGGTATTGGGTTTTGTAAACATGTTAGAGGAATAACAGTGAGTGAGGCACATTTTTTACCACATATGGGTTAGCTATGAATGAATCTAAATGTACTAGAGAGGGGTAAACTGATGATGATTCTAACCTAAGGTGGGTAGGACTAAAAAATATACTCAAAAAAGAGGGAAATTTAGGGTGTGAAAGGAGAATTGTGGACCACATTAGATGAAATATTTCAAGACTAGAAATTTAAATAGAGGTTAAACAAGATATCATAGGCCAATGCTTACTATAAACTAATGTATCTCACTAATAATAAAACATGGTTAGGAATCAAATAGAACTAAAATAAAACATACTTAAACACATGAAATCAAAATTTTTTGCATTTGTTATACTTAAATAACACATCTATAAGGGGGGATTATGATTTATATGAAAAATATATTCAAATTAACTATAGATCAGTTTGAAAAATAATATATAAAAGAGATAACTCATACAAAACCAAAGACTAATAAAATAAAATGATAGAACATCTTACAAAATGCATAAGTTGGAAAAGAATCAATATTTCTACATCATGACTAAGATTGTAAAACTAATTAGAAATTTATTATTAATATTAACAACCAAAATTCTTATCACTTTGGGACTAGGAAGTTACAAGTATAAATAATCTTATGATGGGGAAGGCCTCATATCTCAAACAAAGTGTAATAATATATTATTCAATGAAAAATGGAATTTCATATCTAAAAATAAAATATATACATGTAACATATGTTTAGAACCAAATTTATAGCTTATAAAAAACATACAAATGCATATTATTTTTATATGGGTAATGATTTGCCACTGCTAGCCAAAGAATATGATGGAGTGACATCTATAATAAATAAATTATTCACCATTATTCATTGGGGAATCAAAATGGGTCCACTTGGATTTTACATGACTAAAATCTTGGAAATTGGGAATCTTGAGATGATGGTGCAACACTAGAAGTTGGGATGTGTGGTTGGAACTAAACCTAAAGCTATTTATTTTACCCTAAGTTTTTCAAATAATGAGTGTGTATATTTTAAATCATTATTAATTATGTCAAAATTGAGAAAGTAAGGTTTTAAGAGTTTGATAGAATAAACCATCGACCTTCTCTATTCAACTTTTGATCTTTTGAATTCCACTCCTAGAGCCTTAGCTCTTATGACCTTATCCTTATAAAAAATTATCAATTGTAAAATTTCATCATTGGTCCTATATATTTTGCCTTGAACTTCCTTATTTTATTTTTTTTCAACTAATTTGAGGAGGTTCTAAAAATTTGCCTATTAACTAATTCCCTATACGAGTAATCACATTAGTGACCCTCATATATTTTTGAATTATCAAAGCCCTCACTTTTGTGATTTGTAAAATGTCCTAGTAGGATCTTAATTTGGTTATGCCAATTAATATAATCATCCATTTTTGTATTTACATTATTTAATAACCATGATGAATCCATGCTAGATAGAAGGTTCAATTGGTTGAAGGCACTAGTTATAGAGAATTGAACCACAAAATTCAACATTTTCTCTAGATATTTCATTTGGTGCCATAATTTGGTCACATTTTTTATTTATGATAGCTTCCTACTATAGAAACATGGATATTTTAATAAATGTTTTACAGCTTAGTAGTTTCACTCTACACATCATCAATTATCTCTTAAGGAGCATGTATATTTGATCTCTATCATTGTATTTTCTATGCTTGCTCGAATTACATTGTTTAGGAACCATGATGAATCCATGTTAGATAGTAGGTTAAATTGGCTTAAGGCACTAGTTCTAGAGCACTGATCCATAAAATTAAACCTTTTATCTATCTCTTTCATTTGTTGTCATAATTTAGTCACATTTTTAATTTTTGATTGGCCTCCTACTCTAGAAATATGGATATTTTAATAAGTGTTTTACATTTTAGCAGTTACACTCCACACATCATCAATTATTTCTTAAGGATAATGTATATTATGTCTTTATTTTAGTATTTTCTATGTTTCCTTTTTAATTTTGTACATATCTTTCATAGCTTCAATACTTGAATCCACAAAAGCATAGAAGTTTTCAATAATTTCGTTAGGATCCCTAGGAATCCTTTTAGATTTCTTGGCCAAGGGAAATAGGTTTTCTCTTCACTTAAATTCAATTTATTCCATTGTATCCAAATTTAATTCCTTCACCTTCCTTACCCTTTGGATGATTCCAATTTGTTTGTTGAACTAAGTAGAGATTAGGAAATTCAGTAAAAACTAAATTCTACCTATCACAATGCCTTCCTTTCATATATCTAACCTATTTTGGAACAATAAGTTCCCCTTCTTACTTTAAGGGATTTGAGTATTCTAAGGTAGAGGGTGGATGATTCATTAAAGGAGTTTTTATTTATGGACGTGGAAATGATGCAATTATTTTTATTAAGAACTAAAGATGTGGATAGAAAATCCTCTCTCATGGTGAAGGATCCTTCGATGGATTTACATCAGCTATGAATTTGGTCAATCCATGAGAATTTTCAATTAATAATGTGGTTGATTGTGTGGATAAAAAAAATGGAATAGGTAGTTCTAGTTAAGTTGAACATTTGTCCAAGAAACATGGAATTTTAGGATTAATAATAAAAATAATTACCAAATATTCAAAATGGACTACCTTCTTGAGATTTATTATTTGGGTAGATGCTGAAAGAATGGTTGAATCAAAAGAACTAGATATTATATAATTAAAAAAAACTAAAGAAGAAACCACCTCACTTATATTTTGGATTTATTCCACTATGAATATTAGATGGTCCAAGGCATCAACTAGTGTTTATTCTTCCTATAACCCTCCTAAGCTCAAAGATTTGGCCTTCTCCAACTTTGCCTCTTCATCCTCTTCACTTAGATAATTTTTATTGGTAACCTTATATTATGATTCTATCATAAAATTTACATTCTCTTCCTCATCCATGGCATATTTTACCAAGGATATCACTAGTTATTTTTATTCTTCATTTGTTTACTCTTTATCAAGGGATTCCTCTATGTTAGTCAGACCAAAATATGGTATCTCCTCTACTTGTTAAAATATGGAGGGGATTGGAATAACCTTTGATATACTTCGATATGTGGGCTATGGTAGGTGTAATAATTGAGTGGGATTATGAGATGTTTAAGGGAACCATATTAGTGAAAACTACTAATATAAGTGTTGATGAGGGAAAGGGAGGTGTAAAAAAAGGAGTGGAAGGGGGAGTATAAAGCCCTTAAAAATGGTTGAGGAGAGGTAGGGGTGATGGAATATATGAGAAATAAGACTATATATATATATATATATATATATAATAATAATAATAATAATAATAATAATAATAATAATAATAATAATAACTTGTGTATCAATTATAAGATGTGGTAGAGGTGTCATATAAAATGTGCTCCTCTATCTATATTTTGGAAGTAGAACTATCTCCATTGTAGTAGATGTACCATATATGCAATAGTGAAGGATGAATGAGTGGGAGTTGCCTTTGGACCAAGGAAATTATTGAGAATTTATTTTATTTTATGGAATTTATCCTCCCTTTGGATATTTGACCCATCCTCTTGTGGATTTGCCTCTTATGTTGTAGGAGAGGGGGGTTAGATAGGGCCTATTGAATCTTGTGGTTGGGTTGTTGGCCACTGATGGCTCATGACTTATGTTCTTGTTCTACTATTGGAAAAAAATGTTAGACATATAAAAAAAATTCTTAGATGGATCAGACCACCCTCCTAAAGAATTCAATGACCCCTTACTTTCATGATTAGTCTCTTTCTTGTCTTAACTTGATGATGTAGTTTAGTATCTTGGGAGTTATTTGCGTGGTGTTGGGATTTGATGAGAGGTAACCTAATGTCTCTCTATTGAGATAGAATTTGAAGGCTTGAGAAGTTATCAATGGTTTTGGAAACACCTTTTTGGAAATAGTTTTAGATGCTCCAAAGAATCTCCAATTGCTCTGAAGATGCTCCAAAGATGCTCTAACAATGCTACAACAAAATATAAAGATGCTCCAAAGATGCTATAGGTAGCTCTGAGGATGCTCTAAGAAGCTTCTAAGATGCTTTGAAGATACACCTAGGTATCTCTAAAGATGCTCCTCATTTTGGTATGGCATATCCCTACCCATTTATGTAATAAATAACCTCTTGAATCAATAAGATGACTTATTTTACCTATCTCTTTTCTTACATCCAATGTTCTAGTTAGTTTGTGCATGAGCCGTATGAATGATCTTTCTTCCATAGTGATTGTCTTATCTTTTATACCTTTTTATAGTTATTTCAAGGTATTTATAGGTCTGAATTTGTGCTTTTTGATCATTGATGAAGGTATAGTGTGAGTTTTTATACTCCTCCATGCTTCACCTCCTATTTAGTCAACCTATTTTTAAAATATCAATGAAAAATGACTAGTTTGAGATATTATGTGAGTGAGGGTTACCTTTCAAATTCCTTAATGTTAGTTTTAAGCAATTTAGAGTGTCATTTAATTTGGTGTTTGACCCTTTATATCTTTTTAGTTATCCCTTGTAGCCTTTATAACCCTTTTCATAGTTAAAATTAGTAGTTTGGGTGATCTATCAAGAAGAACCATCATTCTCTAGAGGTTCAACCCCATCATAGGATACCCACAGCTTAGGGCTTATCCAATTTTGTAGATAAGAGTGAGAGATCCTAAATAACCCTCTCACAAGGATGTAATTTTATGCTACAATAGTTTCTAGCATGTCGAGTGAAACTAGTACATTATTCACTTCACTAAAGGGTTATTGATGTTTCTCTTTGGTGTAATAAACATTCAAAGGCATGTTTGAAAACATCAATGGTGACTCCACTATGAACATCAATTGGTCAAATAACCTAACTGCCCAGAATTAGAAGATTAGTATGTATAATCAAACCTCTTTTAATAAACATGCTTATTCTCTACCTCAACATCACTCATATCAGGATAATAACTTTTATGTGTTCCCCCCCCAAGTGGCCCTGAAGAAACCTATCAACCCAATCATGGAATTTTCCTATATCTCACCCCTATATATGACCAAAATCATTGTCCTTAGTATTCAAATCAGTCCTCTAATCCCCCTTGTCAAGACTATGTTTATCTTATTACATCCTTGTCAGGATTCAAATAAGAATTACTAAATTATATGGAGTTGATAAGAGATATTGGTAGGGTTTTATATATTTTTGTAGGCATCCCTATCCATGTTATATAAGAGGAAAGGAGTTATTTTTAATTGGTCAAGAATAGGTGGTCAATTTGTGAGGATGAACAATGGGTAGTTTGTGAGAGGGAGAACAAAGTGTGGTTAAGAAGCATGGTCCAAAGCTTGGAGAGTGTGTGAATATCTTATGAAGATCAAAAATATAATTTAAATCAGTCTTATGTGTCCTCTTCCCTCTAGGATCCTCAAGCTTAGCCTCTAAGAGCTTCAAATCAACCCCTACACAACCTTATCAAGGCCCATCCTTATCAAGAATTAGAGAAATAATATAGGACCAGGGGAGAATAATCATGAAAATAAATAAGGAGGTTAAACTTGGATAAAAATTACCAATTCCTGTCATGGATGAGATAAAGAGCTTATTGTATGAGTTTTAGAGTGTGTGTGCATCCATTGAATAAAGTGACTAGCCACATGTTAAGAAGCTAGAGATGAAGGAGTGGGTACTATCTATTAAATAAGTGTTAAAGTAGTGGGAGATAGAACATATCAAACCAAATAAAATAATTTTACCCTCTCCTACCCCTAAACACACTATCCTTAAATATCATAAAGCCATCCCACCATGGATATCTCCCTATGCCAATAATCCTAGTTATACCATGCCCTTACTAGTGATACCACTATCTCTTGGGCCTATTCAAGAACAAGAAGATAAAAAGGTGGTTGTACCCTTTAAATTTACCTCATATAAATCATTTAAGGAATGCATATAGATGAAGGTAGAGGTACTATTTGTGGTGACCCAAGAATTAGTCTTGGAGGAAGAGGATGTTTTGGTTCAAAAAGAAAGTGGCTTATGCATAGAATAACTCAATGAGCTTGATTTACAAGAGTTACAAGACTCCTTTTACCTCCTTAATATCCACCGAAGACACATATAAATATTCCTAGTTGGATTAGTAATCTCCTCATTTATAAACAAGGTGAACCTCTTTACACTCCCACCATCTCCCTATTGGAGAAAAAACCCATTTTACCAAGGATACAAGAAGAGCTTGTATTCATAGGTGATCCATAAGAGATAATGAAAATTTATATGATGAATATATCATGATAGGAAACCTACTTCATTTAAATGAGGAAAAATTAGGTTCAGACTAGACTTTTTGGCATGGATTTAACACTAATGAATTAGATCCTAAAGAGGACAATCCTCAATCTTAATATTGGGTAGACCTTGAATGGACTATTGAATGTCTATTCTACATAGATGGAAATGAGGAAAAAACTAGGGATTAGAGGTTGGTCCACTTCAATATGAAGTGTCAATTGAAGATATCCCTGATATGTTGGAGCTAGAAGAAGACAAATTAGAGCTTGAGCAAGACAAGTGTGATGTTTTAGACCTTGGTTGGTCAAATCAACCCTCATTTGTAGTTATAAAATAAAATGAAATCTTAAGTGAGGTTAATGAAGGAGACATCTCAAGTGATCAAGTGATATAATTAGAGAAACATACCAATGAAAAGCCTGAAGAGTTGTGGAAATAGTTTAATGCCATAACCAAGGAGTTTGAGGAGGCTAATAGACATGGCTTTCTTCCAAAAAAGTATGAGCATGCTTCTCTAAGCATGATCAGTCCTGATTTACACAAGAATAATGTGTAATAATATGGTATTTTTGAGCCACCAAGTGAATAAAATATAGTTACTCCCAATAGCTTGAATGAATTCTTTTTACAAGGCTTTCCTAAGAGTGATGAGTAACATGAAGCAAGTCTTGAATTATAATGAGATTATTTCATCATTGGAGACATATTTTTTCCTCTCCATCCATCAAGGAGAAAGCCAAAAGAGTTGGTAATAAGTAATATTAGTCCACCTAACTTGAGCTTCTAAAATAATGATGCCTCTTATCCTTATCCACCACAAAATCATGATGCCAAGAGATTCCCATTTGATCCAAGAGGAAAGTATATCTAGATTTCAGCCTTGTATGTATTAGAGTAGATTTTATTATTTTCCTCCAAGTGCCTTATGTACATTTTAATTTTTGTGTGTGTTTCCTTTCCCTAAGTTCTTTGTACACATTGTTGTTTTATTTTGGGTTATCCTTATTGTTTTGAGAGTAATAATAAGAAGATTTTCAGCCTTGTGCTTAGTTAAAAAACCAATTTTAGAAAGACTTTTGTGATTCCATAAGCCCAATAGATAGACTAAGGCAACTATTCTTTTGCATAGATAGGCATGTAATCCTAGGAGGTCACCATAAATTTTGGCCAAAATTAGCCTACATAAAAAAAAAATCCTAGATGGATTAGGTCACTATCGTAGACCATTTAGTGACCCCTTGATTTAATGACTAGTCTCTTTCTAGTATTGACTTGATGATGTTGTACAGTATCTTGTAAGGTCTTGCTGTATCATTAGGAGTTATTTAAAGGCAACCTAATGTCTCTCTGCTTACAGAGAACTTGAAGGCTTGAGAATTTATAAACAATTTTGGTAACACATTTTTGGAAAAATTTCTAGATTCTTTGAAGATGCTCTAAGAAGATCTAAAGATGCTTTGAAGATATTATAGGTAGCTATAAAGATGATCTAGGCACTCTAAAGATGATTTGAAGATGCACTTAGGTATATTTTAAGATGATCCTCATTTTAGTATGGTATAGCACTACCCATTTATGTAAGAAAACCCCTCTTTAATAAATAATATGACTTATTTTACTTATCTCTTTGCCCACATCTAGTGTTCTAGTTAGTTTGTGCATGATTGATTTGTGAAAGATCCTTCTTTCATAGTGATTTTTCTCTCCTTATTACCTTTTTATAGGTATTTAAAGGTATTTTGAGGTCTGAATTTATGTTTTTTGGTCACTGATGAAGGTATGGTGTGAGTTTTTATACTATTCCATGCTTCACCTCTTGTCCATTGAGCCTAGTTTAGAAATATTGATGAAAAATGACCAATTTGAGAGATTGTGTGAGTAAGGGTTATTTTTCAGCTTCCTTAGTGTTATTTTCTATAAATTTGAAGTGTCATTCAGTTTGGTGTATCACCTTTTATATATTTTTAATTATCCCTTACAACCCTTCTAACCCTTTTCCCAATCAAAATTAGTAGTTTAGGTGATCTATGAAGAGGAACCAGCCTTCTCTAGAGGTTTAACCCCATCATAGGATACCCATAACCTAGGTTTGATCACATTTTTTAGTTAATAATGAGATATCCCAAATAATCCTCTCATAAGGGTGCAATTCTATGCTGTAACAACTACCATTTCAACTACCTCTTTATTAGTAATTCTTGGATTATATTGGATAGCCTGAGCTACCATCATAGACATTTGTGTGTATTTCATTCTTATCCATACTTTTGAATCAACTAACACATTTAGGAAGATTACATCACTCTCATATTATTGGTGACCGTATATGTCATTCACCTTCTTATTTTCTCTCAAGAGTTGAAGATAATTATTGACTTTCTTCTTAGGGTCCCATTCTCTAAGTTAGGCCTCATTAAGATTGTAGTGGGTCTGGATATTCCCCACTTGATGAAAGTGGACTCTCACTACATATTGGAGTTTTCCAATACTCAGAGGATTTTTGGATTAATAGGTCAAATGATTTTGGTGTATCTCATAGTCAATGGTATTATATATTTGCTAAGCAATTTCATGTTCTAAAATCTTATCAATCACTTGACATGGTAGAAATAAATGAGGTTCCCTTATTCCTAAATTTATAATGATTATAACATTAGGGTAGTACTAGTAGTATCCCTATTTATCAATGGTTTTCCTCAAATTTTCTAATATCCTAGGCATTTGGGTACTATGAATCACTTGTCACACCTAAGAGTAAACCTCTAAATAGATCCTCTTAATTTCATTTATAAACATATAAATAAACATTAATGAATAATATTCATAGATTATGTTATCAATGTATTTAGTTTAAGTCTACTATAACTCTACATTTAACCTATGGACTATGTTGAGGACTACATCTAGTAAATAATACATCATATAAAAGTTCACATTCAGAGGCCTCTAATTAGGTTGATACATCTAGGTTTTCAACATAGAATATAAAAATTCTCCTAAGGAAATAATATTTTATAATGTTAACAAAATATCTAATAGAGCGACCCATTCTACTTTCACATAGGTGATACTAGGGAATCCATATCATCTATTTGGAAGGGCCATGGCTATATTAATCCTTAGTATGAATTTGATAATCCCATTGGATGAGAGGGATCACTTGGGATTTAATAATTATCCTTTTAGTAGTCATTATTTGAGTTTTTGATTTACTATGTTTTTTTTCTGTCCATGAATTGTCCAAGACTTGATTATAGGCCATCTTAGGCTAGGGTATCCTGAGAAAGCTTTTGAATGTCTTTCTAGAGATGTAAGCAATTACATTATTACCTTTCCTAATGTGTATGTATTCTCCAACATAATTTATATTAAAAAAAATCTCAAAGAATATCTATACAGGGCATTACCTTAGGTTTTACTACTAATTTATGAAGTCTTGTAGTATTGAGAGGTAGCAAGTCATCAATGTATTACTTTTCATCCTTAGATAACATGTTTTTTTAGAGTAGGGAGTCACTGAGTCCAATTTATTCTAGAGTGTCAACTAGAATTTTAATTTAAATTTG
>JARHVA010010569.1:15000-154329 GCA_037957365.1 Torreya grandis
AGTGTAATTAGTACATATAATCTGAAAATGAATAATTTAAAATTTATTGAAACAAAAAATAAATTAAGGACTACATTTATGTGTATATGAAACCATGTTCCCCCTTGATAGGTTGATTTGGTAATGATGCTTCATAGATGAATCATTAGATATAGCTTCACAACTAAAACTTAGAGATGAAAATAAGGGAACTAGAGGGTGATCATTCCACTAATATAATACAAAGGTGAGTTGTGTAAAGTCTATTGAGAGATCAGAAACTCAATAACATAACTATAGTGTATCATAATCTAAAAAATATTCTCTGAGTCAAATGGTAAATACATATTAACCTATAATAATATAAAATAGTGAAAATTTCATTGAGGGTGATAGATATCATTCACACTAATTAAATAATCCAGATACTAAAATAGATAAAATCTCAAATGTTGCATCTTGGTAAGTTAGTGCATGAATATTGGTACAGTGTGAATAATACATCTATAATTTGGTCTATTTTCATGGCATACACATCTCAAATATGTCTCAAGCTAAAAATCTATCAAAATATAACCCCTACACTATAACTTATGTATAATATGTATCAAAAATATGTTCTCAATCTATGACAAATTTATAGAATTTTATCCCATGTGTATATTTGATCACATAAACTAAATCCAATTCTACCAATTTTGTCAACTATATGTATTTGAATCCATGTCTCTATGACATGGTTGAATTGATATTCTCCCTAATTTTAGGTGAGGGGATTGAAAATGTGATAGTTACCTTATCTAAAAAGGATAAGATAATTATGTTGTATCTATGTGAATCATGTGGTAATGAAGCATATAGTAGTATCATGTTGAATTATATATATGAATTAATATTATACCATGCATATACAAAAATCCCTAAGATAAATGATTTGAATCATGGAAACATATACAATATGAAAATATCCTAAAAAATTATGCACACATGCAATAACACTCAAATGTCACACAAAGATGGGTCTAAAGAGGCCAAAAACAAGGGGAATTCTCAAATGCCAAATGATGAAGAGGGACATTTGAAAATTTCCACACACTAAATAAACATGCAATATTTAGAGCATTGTGGTCAATAATCAAATAACATGTTCAAATTTTCCAAAAGTAAGATAAATAAATAAATAATAAGTACACCAAAGTAATCTATGTGAAGAGATGAAGTAAATGAAATATAATCAACTAGCATAAGCATGTTATACTAGTCCTTGTATACATATGTTAAAAAAATCTCATGTAGAAGAGAATATCAAGTACACTTTCAAGATATCAACATATGTATAGGCATGTGTAAATGTCAGTATATAAGATGAATTTGATAATGAAAATTTATCATAAAATAATACAACCTATGTCAATAATGATCATATAGAAACAATATGCCCCCAATGTAGTGTGTCACATGGAAAAATAAAGGTTTAACATCTGCATGCTTATGTATCATGGATATCATGTATGCATGTATCACACTTAAGTACCCATGAGACATATGTGTGTATATAAATAATATTCTATTTACTAACATAATGTAAACAAAATATTTAAAATATGGTAAACATGTGAAACCATAAATATTTTTGTATTTTTTATTAATTTAAATTTTTATGTATTTTTTTGATTTTTTTTGAAATTTTTAATTTTTTAATTATTCATGAATGTTTTAAAAGGAGTGATATCTAATGATCCAATTTAATAGATGATCATAGGGAACTCTATACTTTGAATATGGTACAATAAACTAGTCATGTTGCCAAAGATCATGTGTATGTGTCAAATATGAAATTGGAGAGTCTATAATACTTTGTGTATACCTCATAGGACTTCATGGTCATGATGTAGTATTAGAAGGTGTACTGATTTTTTGAACACATTATTTAATTCTCTATTATTTACTTGTTGTAATATTGGATCTTTATACCTATTCTAAAACATGGTTATTTTCTTTCAATAATTAAATAAGTCAAAGAGGTGTAACTGATGATATTAAAGAGTCCATTATAGATATGTGATGACACGGCCTCTCAAGAATTTGTTTCCAAGGAAAGGGGATTACCTATTACTTACCCTTTCATGTATTATTAACCTTAGTAGGTTGTATAGTTAGTGGTCATGGATTAATGTTTCTTTTTGAAAAGGATATTCATACTAAATCCCTAAAACTATAATTAACCCATTGGCATGAATATATTTAATACACCCATGCATTGTGAAAGGCACCACATTGAGTTTTTGAATTCAAGGTCATCTAAATAATATATCAAATACTCTAGTATGTGGTATGAATAATTTTTTTGTGGTCACATGTGATGGATTAAATTATAGAGGAAAATCAATATCACCAAGAAACTTGTCTATCTTCCCATCAAATTATTTTACCATTTCATTTGAAGGGATTAAATCATCACGTGTGTCTCCCAAATTTGTGAGTAATGTCATGGTACACAATCTCACTAGAACCTTTATAACCATAACACTATGTATAGGTTGATGATCACTATGTGTCCTAATAAATAAGGAATGAATATTTAAGTCATCATCCATAATCTCACTATCAAAATAATATGAAACCATGCCATCCTACCATTCAGAAGTCACCACTAAAGAAAACACAAATGGTTATTTTTATTATGGTGTAAACATATGTGAATTATATACCATTTTTGCTTTCAATATGTTACTAGAATTATTTATTAATAAATTTTTGAATATCTTTTGATTTTGATGATCATTAGGTTATGATCCTAAATTCGTTGGAGAATCTTCAAAGATGAGTATATCACTATCAATAATATCTTGTATATTGTGATACAATTTTAAGAATTTATTTATAGAATTATCTACATAATGGTGATAGTCATAATAAGCATTGGCATCATATTATTTTTGTGTAGTTTGACTCATATCAATCACTATAGGAAGAAGGAGACAAATTAGATGATGCTTCATTATATTTGGAAGTAATAAAATTGGAAACTTTAATCATGTAAATTATCTCTTAGGTGCATTGGCTAAAATGATTCATGGTGGTAGATAATTATTTATAGAGAAAATAATATGCTCTTCTCATTTCATGGAGTTAATCATGAAGTCTTCATATGGTGGTTATACATTACATGCCAAGGTTATCATATGTAATGTGTTCATGAGAGTATATTATAAATGGGGAGACTTATGTAATAAATCCACTAGTGAGATATTGTAACTAACCTTATTGTCATGCTTTTCAATATAATATGCAAATCATAATGGTCTCATGTACTCTATTTTGATTTACTTATTATGAATATTGACTTTTATGAATAAAGGTAAATCTTGATCAATGATATCCTTTGAGGGTAAAGCTATGTGGTCAAAAGTGATGAGATTTGCATTGTTTTTGAGATATTTCATAATAGATAAAAATAATAATCCAGTGCCATGTCACTTGGTAATTTTTTTCACACATGTTGGAATAAAAATATCCTTATAGATAGTTGACTATTTCATAAGCTCAAGTGTATCATGTGTATTTATAAACATAGGGACACAAGGTTTAGAGAATATATATTAGTGCCTAGTGAAATCAGTTAAGGGTTAAATGGTATTGAAATAAGAATTTAAAATATAAATTAGATATTTATCTTTTGTTAAACCACTCTCTATTTTTATACCAATTTATTAATTCTAGTTGATTATATCATTAATTGATTTAACAATGTATGTAAGGTAGTAAAAAATGAGTACCATCATGTGTTGTAAAATAAAATAAACACTATATATGTTAATATTAAACATGATTAATTTATTAATAATTTCAATCAAGAAAATATGATTTAAAATATTTTAAATAGTTTTATAAATCAAAGGATAAAATTAGAAAACCCTAGAGCAAACTAAGATTCCATGAAAATTCTAATAGGGTAGGTTCACCAAATGTCTAACCCTTTTTGGAAATAAGGATAAATAATGAAAGAGTAACCTAATCAAGAAAAGAGTAAACTAATATAAAAATTATGCTAATTAATGAATTCATATTATATTGATATTTTGATAAGAAATACTAAATTTAAGAATATACCAAATATAGAAATTATAACATTCAATATTTTGATAATAGTAATATGAAGGATAAGTTGTAATTAGCTTATACACTAATGCATAGACATATATGAGTAAAGCAAGTGTAAAAATGGACTATATGAATATTCTAATCTAGTCATCATATTCTAAAAATTAGCTTTATATCAACATAAACACTTGTATTCCCTAAAAACACTTGTGTTGATGCTACTATTTATTCTTTAATGCATCTATCTTGCATGAAGTATTTATTGTTGACTAGAACTTCCACCCAGGTATTTTTGGGTTTTATGTTGCCTTTAAGAATATATGTTCAAATTATGCATATAAACTTCTGATACTAGAATATATCTCAAACCCTAGATCCTCCTCTTAGGTCTTGTCACCTTTCCAAAAATCAGTTCGTGGGCTCACAAATTCAAGTTGAACTCAAGGAAACCTCTATCAATGAGTGATGCCTACATAGGTAATATATTGAATATGGACTCAGATATATGTAGTTCTCTGCTATGTCTTGGCTTGTGTGTGAGCAATGGTGCAGAATTTTATATGCAAGTGCATGTAGTAATATATCTTATAACTTGAAAAATATTTCTCATGGGTTATTATTTTAGTGCTTCAAACCTATAATATGAAAACTCCTATGAATGATATAAAAATAGGGAAGAATAAGGTATTATAACTTAGTTGTGAAATTAATAAAATGGTCTTGAATAGGTGCTTGATTGGTATTTTATAAATGAATAATGAGTTGGATTTAACCTATATTTATGCCACCTATTTTTAAAATTTCCTCATGGATGGGTTAATGAAACATAATAGGATAATCCATACATATCAAAAGATTTAAAATTTTTAGTGTTTAAAAGGCACAAAAACTCACATTGGATAATGGATAGTAGATTTGACACTATTGTCTAAGTTTAAACATAATTGTATATGAACATATAAGGTTACTAGAAAATTACAACTAAGAGTGAATAATATATATCATAATTTAAATATATTGAATTAAATATTTAGGGTTATAGACTATAATCCCTAGGTTTTTAAAAGGTTTGAGTATAATAAATCAATGTATAAACTATGAAATAAATATATCCACTAACTTGTGAAAGAAATGAGCTAAAATGATATTTATAATAATGGAAATGAATGGGATAAATGAATACTTATCTAGAACTTGCATGAGAAAAAGGATATTGAGGTTGAAAAATGGTACAAGAGTTGGTCCAAGTGTCACAAATATTATCTAGGCGTCAAAAAATCTATTGAACAATAAAACCCTACCATAGATAGTAGTATTGTAGTGCTAGTGTCCATTTATGTTGTTAGTGTCATTTATGTAAGAAATGTTCTAAGATTGTAAGAGCTCTTGTCTGAGTCTACCAAGCTTGTTCTTATATGGATAAACCTTGACTCACTATCTATGACCTATTGTGAATAATTTAGTATGAAAACCTTAGACCTCCATGTGATTAAGGAATTTAACTTGGCACAAATAGTAAATGTGTAGTGTTAGTTGGGTAGGTTAGACATCCTCAACACCCTTTTATGATGAGAGTTTACTAAAAACCAATATTATGAGGATGGATCAAGCCTAATGTAGTTCTCCCCACCTAATTGATGGTGTAATTAAAAGTTAAAGTGTAGAATAGGGACTGATAACCATGATTATGCACAACTTGTTTGAGTTTGTTTGCATGTATTTGCATATGATTTCCATCTAGTGGATATAGGGATAAAATTAATGTATATATAATTATATGGTTATGTTGATGCCTAAATGTGTATCATAGGTGGTTTTTAGTGATTAATAAACACTACTCATTTTTGAATTCATAAAATTCAATGATTGAGTTGCAGATTTTGAAAATCCTATTATCTTTAGTGGAATAGAGGCAAAACAAGTGCATATTTCACAAATTTATATTAGTTGGTGGTTGGGAGCCACCATGAATTAATAGTTAATATTTTGTTTTGAATATGATATGTGATATTTAAAGTGAATTATTATTAAACCTAAGTCTAAAACTAAACCAAGATGAGTATTCACAATGAAGCTAATCTAAGGACAACTGATAAAAAACAAGCAAAAGGAAGGGTAAGCTAGGAAAGAGAGGTGTTTTTATCTTTATTTAAAACATTATGACAAAGTTCCAATTTCATTTGAACATTCATTTAACCAATATGCAACATGAAGTATCATAATCTCAAATCATATCACACATATGAGAAACATCTAAGGAAGGTATGAAAATATGTAAATAAAAATCAGGTTCACTTTAATATTTTCACCCATATAAGAAAATATCTTTAGCTTAGATGCAAGAAGAGAAAATAAAGTGAAGAAAACCTAAGAAACTTAAACTAATATAGCATTAACACAAATTAACAACTCTCTATTTAAATATGCACATTCAAAATTTATTAAAACCATTCAAATCTAAAAATAAGACCAGATAAATGAGAGAGAAACCATGATAGTAATTCCCATAATCAAATGTGGGTAAACTTTGTATAAATCCTTGATTATATTAATTTTCTTAAAATTTATAGAATAGTTTTTGTCTCAAAAAAACTCCCCCTTTTACATTTGAAAATACCTCTATATATAGACAATTCATGAGGTATATCCAGTTAGTCATGTCAACTATTAAATATAATTGTCCTTTTACACTTATTTGAGAACCTTTTAGACATTATAAAATGACTAACCTATAGGAAATGTGATTTAAAAGTTACACACACCTTTATAAAAAATATTTGATTTTCAAATATCATATAATGTAGTCTTCTAAACACAATAGAATATCCTAAGTCAATTGGTTTGACTTGGGATCCTTATGATGATGTAGGCTTCTATCTTCCCTACAAGATTTTCATTATATATTGTTGTTCATTGATCAACTAGATATCAATGCTAGGTCTCATTAATAATTCTTTTTCTTTATTTTCTAGGCCCTTGAGATCCCTCTCAGTGCTTTCCAAAGCTTATTTGATGCTCTTGGCATCTCATATATTTTCCTCTAAGGATAAAAGTAGGACCATGATATTATTGTTATCAGCCCATATTTTCCCTTATCCTTTATTCCTCACTTATTACATGAATTGAGTAGTTCTATTTGTGAAATCCTCTTCAGTGATAAGGCCTAGTGGACTAAGGGTGGTGGTTTCTTTGATTAATCCATAAAAAATGTGTAATATATTATCCTATTATTGGTTGAGGTCCTTATAAATGTCCTCCATGTAATTGAAATAGATACTCAAGGCCTTAATATTATCAATTAATATATCCATATCCATATTCAGGTTGGCTAGGCTAATTATCTTGAACTCAAGGATTTGAGTTTTAGTCAAGAATTTGATCAAATCCTTCACTTGTTAGATTAAAGCTTGTTATTCACCAACTTGGCCTATAGCCATGGTGATTTATTTATTCATTACATCTTGCATAATTTTAAATGAATTTAAATAATTAAACAAATCAACCATGGTGTCCTCAAATTTTCTAAATCTATCTTCTAGGATTAACAAGATGGCTTATTCTTTCAAATTCCTATTCTACTATAAGAAGCCCTTGATCATTATTTATAATTGATCTGACTAAGCCTGGGATAATTTAAGAACATTTTATTCAAAACATTAGGTCCTCACTAGGATTTTGTCCTCCAACTAAATTTAATCTAAAATAAGGTTCTAATTTTTGGAAAGTGAACTCCTCTCTACCAATCATGGCCTTCTTCTTAGTTACCCTATGTAAATAGGAAATTATTGGGTCAAATTTAACACCCACTAAAGATTGTGTTACTTTTGGATGTGGAGTTTTTATTTTTGTTCCACTTGATTCTTTTAGAGTATCCATCCTCATTTCACCTTCCTTTTTTAGATCTAATATCTATGGTTTGACCTCTTCATGAACTAGGCTATTGATGGCCTTCATCATATCCCATGGATGTTGCGCACTTGGTAACTATTTTAAAATTTACATAGATGAACAATTTTAGAATGGTTGTACCATGAATTGAGTTTTATTCATAAAATAGGTTAAATTCACTCAAAGTAGGAGTGAAAGTCTCTTTGGGCTTCTTTTCCTTCATTGGAACAATGTCCAATTCAACTTTTCTTTTGGGGGTGTTTATAGGAAATAGATCCAACACTTCCTTCCCCTTATCTTCCTTTGTCTCCTCCATTTCTTCATATTAATAATCATATGCTAATTATAGAATTTTAAGGGCATATTCAATGGTATTAGTAGGCTCTAATGCTACTATGTGAACTTCTTCCACTAGTGATCCTTGTTCCTCTACTTGGGCTAAACAAGATGTGATTTCATGAGGACTTCTCTCCTCTAACCTTTTCTCAATTTATGCCTCAAGTTTGGAATATATTTTTAGATGGGTTGGTAGAGGTTTAAAATATTTAACACTCAACAAATGTTACTACCTTAGTCTTAACTACCATCTGTCATCATCTCCCTTTTTCTTCTTTTGCATCCTAGATTCTAGATTGTTGTTGTGCCTTTTAATTCTAATGGTGACCTTGAAGAATGAAGATGATTTTGTGTATATGGGGTAAAAAGGATTGAGATGGTGATCATAGGGTACATTTATTCCCTTATTCTTTAAATGTTACTTAACCCTTCCATGGGGATCCCACTACCTTAGCTCATTAATTTGAAGATTGAAGGAGGTCCTGTGTTTTGAAACAACCTCAATATTATACCATAATGAAAACAAAATTCTACCAATGGGTATGGGGAGGGTGTGAATAAGTTCATTAATTTTGGTCTTTCAAAGACCATCTATTACATTTCATATTTGTTAGACTACTTATTTCTCTGTAAGCTTATTTGGCACATGGATTGGTAATCTAAGGTGAGTGTATTAGGTTCCCTCAATCTTGATGATTATAAAATTAGGATATATCCATATACTCATTATGGACTCAATAATTTTATTTATTAAGGGGTTGACTCTCATCATTGGGCTCCTTATGATGGACTCATTAAGGGTAGGATAAACATAATCACATATGAATTAGATTTGACTCCTATAATTAATGATATGTAACTTGGATTAATACTGTGAGATAGTTTATGTCCTATTAGTTGAACATTTCCTAAGGTTGAATATATTTGTTAGGGAAACTAAGGAATTCAAAAGATATGACATCATTTATAATTGATCCCTACTCCTCTTCTTGATTATAAAAAATACTCTACTCAAAAAAGTGTTGATTACTTCACCAAGAGGAGGGGTGACTTGTTTATCAACCATGAAATAGATTAAGGGGACCCAAATTTTATCTACATATGTAGTGACTATCCACATAATCTATTTATAATTTTCATGATAATTGTTATTCTAGGTCTAAATTAACCAATTGGGATGTTATTATTGAAGACATAAAACACTTGGTTTCCGGATATAGCCATAGAGAGAGGATGCTCTTCAAATCATTATTTTCGGCCCAGTTATTGATTATAGTTAGGTTTACATGTGGTTTAGGTAATTTGTAATAGTTTTCAAAATCTATAGGAGAAATGTAATCACTCTTCCTAAAACTATGTTCATGAAAAATCATTCCCTTATCTATTTTTCCATCTTAAAAAGTTAAAGAAAATATGTATATTCAATGTAGTACCTCAAGTGTTACATATGCATAGTGTAGGATAGTCATTTACATGGTGACTAAATCATAGTATATTTTTTTTATAGACATGTTCTTCTTGTCCTCTCTTGTGATGGGATATTGGTTCTCAATGGTCTAAAACAAGCTCAAATAATTGTTATCCCCTATGTTCATAATTGTGGCATCAAATTATGTGTCCTTGAAAACTCTTCTTTCTACATCTGATGTCAAATAAAGTTCCATATGGTCTTTAAAAAAACCCTTCCTAGCTGCCATGACTATGAATTTATCCAAATTTATTGCTAGTAGATTGCACTTCATCTATGGATTGATTTATTCTTGCATAGATGATAATCCAAATTTCCTTAGCTTCATCATAATGAGCATAGGGTCTAATTAGGTTTCTCACACTTAATAGGGTTTTCTTAAAGGTCTTCTTAGTGCTTTAATGGTGGTAGCTAGATTGATTTACAAGTGTCGAGTTTTAGATCTCAATTGGAATATGTATTTATACCTTTGCATTTCCTAGGTCCAAAAAATTTTCAACTTGGCATATTATGATTATGTGTATCTAATGCAACATCACCATGGCATCTTGCTCATTAATATTTGAAATATGATCATTTGTCACTTTTGGATATGTGTCAATATTTCATTGGTTCTAAGCCCTTTGAAAATTTCACCTTGTCTCATACCATTGGATTTATTTAGTTGGATTAACATGGTTCATTGATTTTGATCTAAGAAATAAAACATCATTGGATTATTTTTTATATCCCCTATAGCTATGACACTTGGAACTTACACATTCATCTTTATCCTTATTGATATGTCAATGTTGATCTTGTACAATCATATTATCCTTGCCTAGATGAATGCACTTCATCAATCTTGACCAATTGGATCATGTTCCTTATTCCACATGTAATTGATTATAATGTGTATGGGACTCCACACACCATCGATCTTTGAAAGATGCTTGAGATTTAATTTTTGGCTTAGAGTTAAGCCACTTATTATCTCTTCATTTATTTTTAGGGCCTTTGTATTTTCAATCTTCATCATGCAACATTACATCTTGTATAGTTGGATGAATGTGCTCTATCATATATCAATCCAAAGGGTATAATTACATTGGCTACTGAATGTTCTTTTTCTAAAATTGTGACACTTGTCACCTTCTCTTTCATCTAAGGGATTTGTTGAAGCTTTGATGTAACATGAACCATCGATTGGAATGTGTATGCTTAGTCACATAAAATCAATGTTTGGGGACATGTTTGAGCTTTAATTATCCATTTTGGGCTTGACACATGGCATCTCCATGATGGTTCTAATTTCCTTTTAATTATCAATATCAATTTCACATCATTGGATCCTATTCTACTGATCAATCATGCTTTGTCAAGTCATATTTTACTACATAACATTGTATCTTTGGCAAGGTTCCCATGATGGTGAAACTCATCACCTTCTCACTTTTTATGGGTATTCATTATAATCTTGATGTTTCATGCACTTTAGATCAATATTACCTAAGTAAATGCATACCATTGATCCTATAGTCAATAAAATAAAACCAAGTCAGGCTTGGGGAATATAAGGAACTTAGGTTTAAATATTTTAGACTAAGGTTTTATTTATGTTGATAAACATTATAAAACCTTAGGATAAAATTTTTAGGCTAAGCTCTAAAAGATTATAAAAGGGACCCCACAAATGATAAAGGCTATGCCATAAAGTTTTAGCCTAGGGTTTTCTTTGTATTAATAAATACAATTAGAAATTTATGATAAGGATTTAGGATAAACTTGGAACATAACAAAAGGGACCTTACATTAGTTAAACTATGTGGAGATAAACAAAACAAAGGGGGGATCAGGACATAAAGGACCATATATGGATTTTTAGACTAAGGTTTGGTCATGTTGATAAACATAACTAAGCCTTAGGATATAAAGTAAACTAAGTTTATGATTTAATTAATTGTTCCCTTGCTAATTGTTCCCATGTAAATTTGAATTCAATTCATAAGGGACCTATGTTAAAACATTGGACTAGGGTTTTAGAATGACTTAAAATAGATTGAATTAATATTTGACAAACCAAAGGCTAGTAAAAGATCAATTTATCATTGAAGCACAAAACCATAAGCATGTTCATTCCCAAATGAGATTTAATTTATCCTACATTATAGTAACATAGGAAATAATCATTTGCAAAATTATAAGGGGTAAAACTATGATCATTTGAAAATATGTCAGTTAATCCAAATGAGAACCATGTGTGGATGATCTTTAGATAAAAAGATAATGTCCAAACATTCTAGTGGTACTTTGATCAAGTGTTTTTTCAACTTTAAGATACAAATTTGCACAATTAAAATAAGGGTCCCCATTTTTCATAAATGGAGGTATGTTGACCTCAACAAATGGTGACTTTTAGGGGAGATATAGAAATATGTTAGAATTTAGAGACTCTAGTTTAGACTAATAACTAGGCTAGTTATTCCACTTGATCAGGGACCATTATTAAGATAAATTCATAGTTAGAATAAGTCTTACATATGTATGATTAGGGTTAACCATCAAAACATATCCATACTATATCTATGATTTGATTCCACTTACTGATTACAATAGGTTTTAGATAACATCTTCCAAACTCATGACCTTGTCCATTGACATTGACTTACAACATATTTATATGTTCACTAAGAACCATGCTTTAGTTTAGGGAAGGCTTGGGAATTGTTATTTTTTCATCTAAGCATCCATATCCCTAATAGAGGTAACTTTGGCTTTACTCAAGGCCTTGATCCATTTTTAGCTAGATGTCCATAGCCCCAGTAGAGATTACCAAAATCACCTTTGCTTAGAAAGTTTTTTAATTTTTAAATAGGCTCTTATTTTTGTATTTTTTAGATATTTTGACTTTATAGAAAAATTTGGGAACCAGATTAGCTATGTTTTATGATTTGGTCAAATGTTTGATCTTTAGACAGTCATCCTTGGTTGCAAACTTTATCCCAAGAAATTAATGTTTTTAAACTGAAAACATGACTTTATCCTAATAATTAAACCCTTAACCCTATATGTAAAATCCTTCTTAGACACAAACTTAGATCATAACAAGGCTTAAAATCTCAAGGAACAATTAACCTACTTATTATTCCTTACCAATTTCTCAAAACTATAGCTTCATGCTCACATTTCAACAATCCATGATCAACCAATGTTGAGGGGCCATACCAACATTTTTGAACTATGAGGTGTCTTTGAGTAATAATATGAATCTTGAGCTAAGGGCTATCTATAACATACTTATTAAAATCAAGGAATAAAGTAAGGAAAACAAATACAACAAATAGAAAGAAAAGGAAATAAGAAAACAAATATACACACACACTATATTTAAATAAGGGACAAGAAGGAAATGAAAGAAAATAAACTAAACTAAATCCTACCTACACTAACTCTAACTAGTCTTATAGTTCACTCGATGAAGACTTTAGGTGGGATAGTAGATAAATGGTGCTTGAGGTATTTCCTATTGGTTAGTAATGCAAACTATGCTCCTTACAAGTCTTTTAGTCTGAAGGTGTTATCTCATAGTGTCTCAATAATTATATATGTACCAATCCAAAAAGTTGTGAACTTCCCATACTTTCCTTTTGGTTCTAAGGCTTTATCCCAAATAAGGACCATGTTTCCTTGACTAAACACCTTTATCTTTGAATGCCTATAAAACCACCTCTTAAATATGGTTTGGTGTTTGTTAAAGTTGAGAAAATATTCCTCTTGTATCTTCTATTTTTATGATGTCAAGTAACTTTGAACTTGAAAATTCTTGATCCTCCTCCATGTATTATTGTATGAACCTATATGTTGGTAGCTTGAGTGTTATGGGGAATATAGGGTTTTGAACATATACCAAAAATAATGGTGATGCTTTGAGATCTTCTTTAACTCTAGTTATATCTACCCAAAAGGCATACTTAAGTAATTTTTTCCATGTTCTTGGCTTATCAGTTATAGACTTCTTATGTCTTTCATCAAATTCTTATTTATTGATTCAGATACTCCATCACCTTCAAGGTAATGTTTTGATGAGAACTTGAGAACAATGTTGTTGTCATATGTCCATCTAGTCATCTCAATGGATATAAAATATAATCCATTATCATAGACCAAGGATACTTATGTTTCAAACCTTTTCCATATATTCTCTTCCAATAATTTGATCACATCTTCAGTCTTTCATTTCTTGGTTTTTACTACCTTAGTTCATCATGTGTAGACTTAGTCTATAGCAATTAGAACATACTTATGACCATCTAATAAATTGGGATTGATGACCCCCACAAATTCTAACCTCTATTATGCAAAACCTTGTTAATCATTATTGGCTTCAATGCCATGGTAGCTTCAAGATCTTTAGTGTTAAATATTTGACATGAATGATATTCTCTTACATGTTTATGAGAATCTTTGATGATAGTAGGCTAGTAGTAACCAATTCTAAGGATATTATGGGTTTTAGTCCTTCCAGATGAATATCCACTTCCAATTTTTTCATGAAAAGTGCTCAAGACCTTATCTACTTCTTCCTTAGAAACATACCTTAGGTAGATGCCTCCAAAGTTCTTTCTATACAATATGCCATCTTTGATTAGGAAATGGGCTACTTAAAGCCTTAAATCTCTCTTTTGTTCTCTACTTAATCTTAAAATATAATAGCCATTGATTAGAAAATGAATAATGGGATCATGCCAATCATTAGATTGAAAGCTTTGTTGATCAACCTAAATAACACTCATTTTGGGATTAGTATTATCAATTAACTAAATTAAGCCTTGGCATCTTACCAACTTGGTAGTCTTCATCTATAGATCATATTTTTGAAGGATAGACATCCACTTACCTCTTATTTATCCAAGTTTACATTGACTCAACATTATCTTAGTGTTAATGTCTAGCATGTTTGCATAAAATTTATTCCTAAGAATATAATGCTTAAATTTATTCACTATCTTGACTAAATAAAATGCTTATTTTTCAATCAAAGAATAGCTCAACTCAAAAAATTTAAGGTTAGTACTAATGAAATTAATGGGGTTATCACATTTATCTATCTTCTAAGTTAGAATAATACTTATTTTATGATCAGAGGTAAAGTAATAAAGACATAAATCTTTATTAAAGTATGGGCTTATCAGGACTAAAGCTTGTCAATTTTCATATTTGATGTCTTTGAAATCCTTATTGGTCTATTTATTACATGTGATCTTGACATATTTCTTCAACATATCATTCAATGGATTTACAATCTCTACAAAACTAGAAATAAACTTCCTTAAAAAGTTGATTTTACCAAAGGACTTCAATTCCTTCCTATTATTAGGTGGTTTTATCTTTGATATTGCATTTAATATATTAAGATCTATATATATCCCCTCTTTGGTTATGACATGTTCTAATATCTTTCCCTTACACAAAAGATTATTTTCTTGGGATTGAGGGAGATTCCATAACTATTTCATCTCTCAAATACCTATTACAAGTGTATGATGTGGTCTTCCCTATTTTTTAAAAAGATAGTAAGGTCATCCATGTAAATAATAATACACTTAACAATAAGTCCTTAGAAATCATGTTCCATTGCTCTTTAAAAGGTTTCACCTATATTGATTATTCTAAAGGGCATTCTCTTGTAATAAAAAGTGTCCCACTTAGTAGTAAACATATTCTTCATCATGTCTTCCTTGTTCATTAGAACCTGATTATACCCTAAAATTACATCAAGAAAAGACATCATAGTTAAACTAGAAATAATTTGGATGACTTGGTTAAGAGAAGGTAGGGGATAATTATCTTTTTAGATGTTCTATTTAGATTTATAAAGTTAATGCACAATCTTATTTCACCATTTTTCTTCTTGATAGGTACTAAGTTAGCTACCCAAGTGGAGTGTCGAATGGGAAACACTATTTTAGAACCTAGTAACTTCTTGACCTCTTTGTATACCATTAGTTCTAGGACAAGGTTGGTTGGTCTTTGTTTTTTTCTTAAAAGGTTTAAAGGCTTAATTCAATAATATGGTGTGGGCTATGACCCTAATATCAAAAATATTCAAGTCATCAAAAGACCATGCTATTACATCTTTATATTTGGTTAGAAAATTTATGGCTATCTTAGTTTTGATGCTTTTATAGGATGTACTAATGTTCACCAGCTAAGGTTGACCTTGGTAAACTAGGTCAATTACATTTTAGTCCTTCCTATATACTTTAGGAATATTTAAAACCTCAACTAATTTGTCTGAATCAAATAGTCTTAATAAGGCTATCATTCCTTCAGGAATCTTATTGGCATTTAGTTGAATGACCTTGTCATCAAGCTTGACTTCAACTTTATCATCATCAAGGGTATTTTCATTGACCTCATCAATGATGTTAGCTTTAAATACCCTTGAGATATTTGTGAAGTCTATGATATACTAATCATCATTGAATATTTTCAAGTGGTTGACATTATCTAGTACTAAGGGACATGGAACTAATTCAATGGTAAGGTTTTGTAAATTGGAATCTTGATTGGGTATACGGTTAGATTCAAATGAAGAAAGTTCATTAGTAGCCTTGTTTTCTTCCCTAATAATTAACACAATGATAAAATAATAAAATAATTTAATTAAATCCCACACTCTAAAATTATACTTTCTAATATAAGACAACTTACATTGATATCTACTTTTGACCTAATTAGATACTAATTCTGAATCACCAAAAACTAATAGTTTTTTGACCTTGTGTTTAATTCCAAATTATAACCTAAAAATAAGTTCTTCATACTCTAAAATATTTTTAGTACATGTAAATTATATTTTTTAAGAGGCATTGTATTCCTTCCTAATGGGATTGATTAACACCACTCTTACTCCATAACCCGATTTACATCTAGTACCATCAAAATATAGCTTCCATAATCCAAGTATAACATGAAAAGTTTTAGAGTTACATACCTTTGGGGTGTCAAGAATATAAATACCCAAATATAAATTAACTAGGTTAACCCTTTCATTGGTTTCTTTATACTTAGTTATCAGTTGCTTCATCTTGGGATTCCTCTCTATCATGATCTAATTTGTAACTCCTTTCAAGGGTAACCACATATGTGAATAATTAGTAGAAGTATAACCATTCAATGAGCTAGTCCAATATTTTCTTAGAAATATTCCATATGCATTAGGAATATCCACCACTTAGATGTTAATGAACTACTGTAGCCTTGGTTCATAAGCAATCTTTATGTGAACATTTAACAATTCACTAATTACTTTGACTCTTTATTTATCAAACTGAGTCACAACCTTATCAGATTTAATTGGAGTCAAACCTAATTGTTCACAAATACCCTCAAGCATAATATTTTCACATGCACCAGAGTATAACAAAACATTATGTAAATTATTACCAAAGATCCTGGTTGTAAGCAAGAAAGGTGGAACATCTACCTTATTTTTATATATTAAAATGTTAGCATGTGTACATTTTTGAGACTTACCAGGATTCATAAACAAAGATTACAATAATAAATCCCTTTGTTCTCTAATTTGAGTCAAATCATGCAATATAATGTTAGATTTTATCTTTTTCATGCCCTCTACTATATTATATCCATTCCTATTGGAAAAATTAGATGCATCAGCATTGGGTTTAGAGGTACTTCCCTTAAGAGGCTCTATATTGTTATTTAATGTAGTATAAAGAGGAGTATCAAAGTTATTTGGAGGATTTTAGGTAGTAAAATGTTTTTTTTCTCCATATTTCTTAGAGGATAGGTCTTCTTTAGATATTTTAAAAAGGTATGAATCTCTTCAGGGATATCCTTAGGCTCATTCTCTTATTGAAATGGGAACTCAAATGTTTCCACCATGAGAGTTGGATTTGAAGATTCAGATGAACTTGATGAACTTGAAGTAACTACACCATTATATTTATTAGTTACAACTTAAAAAGTGTCTAACTCTTCTTGAAAAGATTCAAAGGCATTGTAAAATTCTAGACAATCTAATTCACCATGATTTGAAGTATAATAAACTCTATAATAATCACAAAGAGATACATCACTAGGATTTATATCAAGCACATTTTTATTAGCAGATAACTCATGTTTATGAATATTTTTGTTATTTTGAAACCTATTTGAAGGATTATTAAACCTTTGGAAAGTGAAGTTCCTATTATAGATTTCTCTAGTATTACCAACTTACTTTTGTAGTTGAATGAAATTAGTGATTAGATTTTAAACCATATTTAAGATAAAATCATTATTATTCTTAGGTTCCTCAAAATTATGAACTTGAGTATTGCTACTAGTTGTAAGCATAAAAGATATATGGTCTTGTAGATGCGATACACTAGTAGAGTTATTCAAGAATCCTAGGTTTTGGCCAGGATGTGCTTGACACAAAGGCAATTGGTTCAAGACTAAAAGGTGATTTAAGGAAAACATATTTTAATTAAAATTGGAAATGAAATTTAGAATAGGTAAATTTGGATTAATGTTGGGAATAATGTATGCCATTTGGTCCCAAGGTTACATTTGATCATTAATGGCCACAACTTTAACATAAATTAGGGCTAGTATATTAATGAGATGAACATATATTTTGAGAAACATATAAGTCATGGGATCTAAGGTATCCTTATAAATATCTAAGGCTAAATCCTCAGCAGGTCTATAAAGAGCTATGGTTATACAATTTTTTTTATAGAATCTGGAATTAAAAGCTCTTATGGGCTCATTTGAATCTCTTTTGACTATGATAAATTGTTGGTATAGGACACATGGACTAATGATTTTTCCAAACTTATCAATGAAGTAATTATTAAAATCATTCCAAATGGGTATGTAGTTTTTAGGATGGTTAAGGAACTATTCATATGCAATATATTTGAAAGTAAATGGGGACAACCTTCATGCTACATCTTGATGAATAACATTCAAAAGTTTTAAAGGAGATTTGAAACTTTTAATGTGTTATTAAGTAGTTAAAACACCAACATGACTAAAAATAGGAAAATACTTTTTAGATTTTGAGGAAGTTCATGCACCACACCTGACACATTGGTTGAATAACATCCTAGCCAAGTCATACCTTGATAGGGAAAAAAACATAGGAGCACCCTAAACTAGTGAAGTTGGTTAATATTTTGAAAGTCTACTCTTAAATTTGTCTCACGTAGCTCTCTTGTGAACTTTTAATGAAAGAAGAAGAACCTTGTCTCTGAACATGACCTAGTCAAAATTGCACATTAAGAAAATTTTCCATAATTTTTTATAAATAATGATAAAGGACATCAATATTTAACTAAATTAGTTCAATGATACATTTGAATACATAGGTATGAGTGATATTTACATGTTTTAAGCTCAGGCAAACTCAGATTTTTTGAGATCAAATAAATATTTAAACAAAATATCTATTAGTAACCTTAAACACCTTGGATTTACAAATATTAAGCTATCTTTACCATAATTTGACATATATCTTCAAGGAATATCTATCTTTGTCTGAATAAGCATAAAGGTTGGTTTGAAACAATTAAGATCAATGATATTTACACAAATATGCTAAAAGATACACAAATATACAAATAATACATCGATCTTCAAATATAATTCACCAAAAATAGTAAATATGTTGCAAATTTTGAAATATTTAACTACCCTCCTTATATGATAGTGGAACATGTTCCCTATTGATGCTTGAACATGTATCATATGTGGTTCTTAGTGATCAAGAAACACTACTCAATTTTGAACTCAAAAAATCCAATGCATGAGTTATAAATTATGAAAATCTTGTTATCTTTGGTAGAGTAGAGGAAAAACATGTGACTATTTCACAAATTTATATTAGTTGGTGGTTGGGAGCCACCCTGGCTTAATAGTTGATATTTTATTTTGAATATGATATGTGTTATTTAAAGTGAATTATTCTTAAACCTAAGTCTAAAGCTAAACCAAGATGAGTATTCATAATGAAGATAATTTAAAGTGAAGTGATAAAAAATGATCAAAAGGAAGGGTAGGGTATGAAATAAAGGTGTTGTTGATATTTATTTCAAACACTATGACAAAGTTCCCATTTCATCTGAACATGCATTTAACCAATGTGCAATCTGAATTAACATAAGCTCAAATACTATCACACATTAATAAAACATCTAAGGAAGGTATGAGAAGATGCAAATAAGAATTAGGTTAACTTTAAGATTTTAACCCCTACAAGAGAATAACATTAGATCAAATTAAAGAAGAGCAAAGAAAGTGAAGTATACCTAAGAAACTTAAACTAATCTAGCATTAACACAAATTATCAACTCTATATTTAAAGATGCACATCCAAAATTTATAAGAAGCATTCAAATCTGAAAATAAGACTATGCAAATGTGGACAAAAATTGTATAACTCCTTTCTTATATTAATTTTCTAAAAATTTACAAAATAGTTTTTGGCTAAAAAATTCCCCCTTTTTACATTTGACAATACTTCTTTATATAGACAATTCATGAGGTATGCCAGTTAGTGATGTCAAATATTAAGGATAGTTGTCCTTTTATAATTATTTGAGAACCTTTTAGACATTCTAAAATGACTAACTTATAGGTAATGTGATTTAAAAGTTTCACATGCCTTTACATAAGAATATTCTATTTTCAAATATCATACATTATTCTTACGTAATAGAATATCCTAAGTCAACTAGTTTGACTTTGGGACCCTTATGGTAATGTAATCTTCAGCCTTCCCTACAAGATCTTCATTATATAACATACTTCATTAATTAACTAGAGATTAATGCTAGGTCTCATGAACCATTCCTTTTCTTGATATTCTAAGCCCTTGAGATCCCTCTCATCCCTTTCCAAAGCTTGTTTGATGCTCTTGGCATCTCTTATCATTTCCTTTAATGATAAAACTAGGCCCATGATATTATTATCAACCCATGTTTTCCCTTTTCCTTGATTCTTTACTTCTTACATGAATTGAGTAGTTGTATGTTTGAACTACTCTTCAGTGATAAGGCCTAGGGGACTAAGGGTGGTGGTCTCTTTGATTAAGATATCCAAAATGTGTAATAGCTTACCCTCTTGTAATTTAAGGTCCTTAGAAATGTCATCCATCTACTTGGACCAGCTATTGAGGGCCTTGTTTTATCAATTAATATATCCATATCCATATTTAGGTGGGTTAGGTTGACTATCTTGAACTCAAATATTTGATTTTTAGTCAATAATTTAATCAAATCCTTCACTTGGTAGCTTCAATCCTTCCATTGGCCAAATTGGCCTATATCTATGGTGTTTCATTTATTCACTACATCTTGCTTGGTCTTGATTGACATTAAATAATTGAAAAAATCAGTGATAGTTTCCTAAAACTCCCTGATCTATCTTCTTGGATTAACAAGATGGCTTTTTCTTTCAAATTTTTATTCTACTACAAGATGACCTTGATCATTATTTATAACTGATGTAACTGAGCCTAGGCCAATTCAAGAACATTTCATTTAAACATTGAGTCCCTACCAAGATTTTATCCTCTAAATGGAGTTAATCCAATAAAAGGTTCTAATTTTTGGAAAATGAACTCCTTTCCACCAACCATGGCCTAATTCTACTATGATAACCTCTTCTACTAGTGATCCTTCTTCCTCTAGTTAGGTTGAACAAAATGTAATTTCATCATGCCTTCTCTCCTATGGCCTTTGTTACCTTAGGTATGGTCTCTATTTTTAGCTAGGTTGTTTAAGGAATATAAGGTGTACCACTAAAAAAATGGTACTACCTTGGTCCTAACTACCATATATCATCATCTCCTTTTTTTCTCCCTTTACATCTTAGATTCTAGATTGATATTGTGCCTTTTCAATCTAATGGTGACCTTAGGAAATGAAGAGGATTTTTTTTAATATGGGGTCAAAAATATAGGGATAGTGAACATAAGGTACATTTATTCCAAAAAGAACCAAGCTGATGATCATAAGATACATTTATTCCCTTGGTCTTCAAATGTTTCTTAACCCTTCCATGGGGTTCCCACTACCTTAGATAATAAATTTGAAGATTGAAGGAGGTCTTGTTTTTTGAAGTAGCCAAAATATTTTCCCATGATTCAAACATAGTTCTAATAATGGTTATGGGGATGGTTTGAAATATTCCTTTCCTTTTAGTCTTGAAAAGACCATCTATTCCATTGCATTGGCACATAGAATGGTAATCTGAGGGGAGTACATCGGGTTCCATCAATCTTGATGATTATATAATTAGGACATAACCATATATCCCCTATGGCTTTAATATTTTTATTTATTATGGGGTTGACTCTCATCATTGGGCTCCCTATGATGGCCTCATTAAGGTAAGGATAAACACAATCTTATATGAATTAGATGTCATCCTTGTAGTTAAAGATATGTAACTTGGAGTAATATTGTGAGATAGTTTGTGTCTTATCAAGTGATCATTCCCTAAGTTTAGTGATATTTTTTATGTCAAGGAGGGTATCTAAAATAAATGACATCATGTAGAATTGAGCCTTATTCCTCTTCTTGATTGCATAAAACTATCTACTCCAACAAGTTTTGATTACTTCAACAAGAGGAGGGGTGACTTGTTTCTCAACCATGAAATAGATTAAGGGGACCCAAATTTTATCTACATATGTAGTGTCTATATTTCCACATAATATATTCATCATTGTCATGATCATCCTTATTATAATTTTAAATTTACTAATGGGGATGTTATTATTAAAGTTAGAAAACACTCGGTTTCTATAATATAGCCATAGAGAAAGGATGATCTTCAAATCATTATCTTTGGCCCAATTGTTGATTATGGTTAGGTATACTTGGGGTTTAAGAATTTTTTAATAATTTAATAAATTTATAGGTTAAATGTAATCAATATTTCTAAAACTAAATCCATGAATAATTATGCCTTCATTTATTTTGCCATCTTTAAAAATTAGAGCAAGGATGTCTATGCAATGTAGTACCTCAGGTTTCATAGCTACATAGTGTAGGCCAATCATTTGTATGGAAACTACATCATAGTATCTTATTTTTTAAAACATCTTCTTCTCCTCCTCTCTTGTGATAAATTGATAGTTATAAATGGTCTAAAATAAATTTGACTAATTATTGTCCCCTGTGTTTAGAGTTGTGGTGCCGAATTGTGTGTCCTTAAAAACTCTTCATTTTTCATTTGATGTCAAATAAAGTTCCACATCCTCTCTGTAAACTCCCTTACTAGCTACCATGGCTATGAATTTCTCCAAATTTATTGATAATAGATTTCACTTTAGCTCTAGATTGATTTATTCTTTAACAAGTGATAATTCAACTTTCCTTGGCTTGGTCACAATGAGCACAGGGTCAAATTAGGGTTCTCACACTTTTTAGGGTTTTTTTAAGGTCTTATTAATGATTTAATGGTGGTAAATAGTTAAATTTATAAGTTTCATGTCCTATATCTCAATTTGATTATGTATTTATACCTTTTGGGGTCTACAAAATCTTCAACTTGGCATATTATGCTTATGTGACTCTGATGTGGCATTATCGTGACATCCTGATCTTTAATATTTTAAATATGACCATTTGTCACTTTTATACGTGTCAATATTTCATTAGTTTTAGGACATTTGAAAATTTCACCTTATCTCAGATCATTGGATCTATTTGATTGGATCAATGCAATTTTTTAATCTTGATCTAAAAAATTGAACATCATATGATGCTTTGTTATATACCCTATGGTAGTGACACTTGGAACTTTCACATTCATCTTGATATTTATTTAAATATCAATGTTAATATTACATTATCATATCATCCTTGCTTGGATTAATGTACTTCATTGATCTTGATCGATTGGGTCATGTTCCTTATTCAATGTGTTGTTGATCAGATTATGTATGCAAGGCTATGTGCTACCAATATTTGAAAGATGATCAAGATTTAATTTGTGGCTTGTAGTTATGCCACTTATAATTTCCTTGTTCATTGTTAAGGTATTTGAATTTTTAACCTTCATCATGCACCATTAGACTATTTCCAGCTAGATCAAGGTGCTCTATCAAATCTCAATTCAAAGGGTGGAATTCTATTATTTAATCAATGTTCTTTCATTGAAATTGTGACACTTGTCACCTTCTCATTCTCTAGGGGATCCATTTAAACTTTGACTTGACATGCAACATTGATCAAAATGTGTATTATTAGTTGTGTACCATGATTTTTGGGGACATGTTCAAGCTTTAATTGTCCATTATGGGCTTGAAACTTGGCATCTCCATGTTGGTTCTGAGTTCCTTTGAATTGTCAACATCAATTTCATATCATCATATCATAGTGGGATGATTAATTATACTCCATCAGATCATCTTTTGTTATTTACCATTGGATATTCGGTAGGGTTCCCATGATGGTGAAACTTTTCACCTTCTCTCCTATTTTGGGGCTCTATTGAAGTCTTGACTTTTCACATGCTGCTAGATCAATCTAGCCTAAGTAAATGTGTACTATTGACCCTATAGTCAATAAAATAAAACTAAGGCTCAAGGAATATAAGGAACTTAGGTCAATATATTTTAGACTACAGTTTTATTTATGTTGAAAATCATGATTAAACCTTATGATAATATCTAAAACATTATAAAAGGGACCCCACAAATGATAAAATCTATGTCATAAAGTTTTAGCTTAGGGTTTTTGTTATATTGATAAATACAATTAGAACTTTATGATAAGGATTTATTCTAAGCTTGGAACATTACAAAAGGGACCCTTCATTAGTTAAACCATGTCGAGATAAAAGGAACAAAGTGGCTCTTGAGACATAAAAGACCAAGTATGAATTTGTAGAATAAGGTTTGGTTATGTTGATAAACATGACTAAAACTTAGGATAAAAATAAAACTAATTCTATGGTTCAATTAATTGTTCCCATGCTACTTTCTCCTACGTAAATTTGAATTTAACTCAAAAGGAACGTAGGTTAAAACATTAGACTAGGGTTTTAACATGACTTAAAATATATTGAATTAATCTTTGACAAACAAAGGCTAGTAAAAGGTCAATTTATCATTTAAGCACAAAAACCTAAGCATGTTCATTCCCAAATGAGATTCTATTGATCCTACATTATATAAATAGAGTAAATAATCATTAAAAACATTATAAGGGGTAAAAATATGATCATTTGAAAATATATGAATTAATCCAAATGAGAACCATGTGTGGATGATCTTTAGATAAAGACAATGTATAAACATGCAAGTGGTATTTTAAACAAGTGATTTTTCAACTTTAAGGATCAAATTTGCATAATTTAAACAAGAGTTACCATTTTTTAGAAATGGGGGTATGTTTACCTCAACAATTTCTTGTACATGTTTTTAAATACGTTTAGGTAGACCATAGGTGATTTAAGAATTGAAAAAATATCCATTGGATCACAAAAGTGGAAAAAATACAACAACACCCAAATAGGATAATAGCATTATGGTGTTATTATCCACTTATGGTGATAGTGTCTAATGGAATAACTCGAGGCATTAGCGACTAGATGAATAAAGGAGAGTCTCGGACTAATTTTGAGATACTTAGAGAGGTGTGTGGTCCACAAAAAAGTTGGATAAGTGTCTAAATAGGACATAAGATGGGTCTAGGGATATGTTAGGAATGGGTGATATCAAGTAACACTCTTGGTAATCAATTTTAATTTTTAAATGATTACATTTACCCCCCACCCCCCTTTATTATATAAATGTAACAAATTGAAATGACTAGGATAAAATAAAAAGAAGCATACCTGGACCTACTTATTGGGCAAAGTCTATGTATTTGCATCTAAGTATGTGAATCATGATCCATTGTCTATCATACAAATGAAGCATGTATAAATTAGTCCTTACTTAATAGATATCAAAATTAAAAACAAAATTGAGTATAGAGATAAAAAAGAAGAAAGGAAAAAATATACCTCATGGTATGTGAACCATTGTATAAACTTGGTGATATATTACATGTGTATTTAAATAGTGATGAAATCAATGAATAGAATGGACCAAGATGATAGTTTGATTGATCCCCATGTGTGGGTATCTCAATAACTCAATATAGCCTTGAATCCAACATTACCCACCCCTATTTAGTGGATCATGACCTGTGAATAGCTTAGATTGGACTGATGAATTATCAAACCCTCTTATGTGGGTGGCTAAAGATCTGAAGTAGAATATAACTCCATAATTACCTACCCATGTGTATTAGATTAATATGTAACTAAATTATGTAATGTAACTAAATATATATTATTGTAACTCAAATTTTATATAATGGCTCTGTGGCCACTCGAGAACTCTGGAATGAAAATCAGCTTAGGGGCCTCTTCAGGCACTCAAGTATATAGCTTAGGGACTACATGATAATGAAAACTAATGTAAATAGTTTAAGAAATAAATATGGTGTATTATTTATAACATGGTGTTTGGTATGTAAAAAATAGAGAATGACATGGAGTTTTCCATTCCATTTGATCAACGAGTGCATATGTGAGTATATGGAAACAATGTGCCATGCACATACCCCCAAGTATGATATCTAAGCATATGGATTTTAGAATGAGTTGTAATAATATGTATTTGAGTATATAAAATCAAAATTGGAGTGATCATGATATGCACTATGACCCCAATCTAAGCAAAACCAAGAAAACAATGGTAATTTATAACTAAATCCATGCAAACTTGGACTTCAACTACTATTTTTTTTAACTAAAAGAGGGGTAAAAATTTATTAAGAAATGAAATGAAGAAATAGTTACAAATTTTTATCTTGGTCAAAAAGTTGAGCCAGCTCTTGAGATAGCCTCAGAGGGACCATCCACTAATTAGTAATGCTCCAGAGCAGCCCATTCTTAGAGGCCCACTTAGCAAGGCAATCCACCACACCATTCCACTCACGGGGAATGTGTTTGAAAGAGACAGAATCCAAAGAGGTACTTAATTGAAGAATCTGTTGAACAAAAACATCTAGCTACCAATCCACCTTGCCAAGATTTCATTTGTTCAATAAGTTCACAACAACTTGCAAATCTGATTCACAGATAATGCTCTGCTAACCGTGTTGACAGCAACATTTCACTACCTCCAAGAGAGCCATGGATTCCATAAGGTTATTCATATGATGGCCTTTGTATATCAAAAAGAGGAACTGTATACTCCCAGACCTATCACATCCCACTCCCCCAATACCAGTGACCCCTGGATTCCCCCACGAGGAGCTGTCAGTATTAACTTTAATGGTTCCATCCCCAAGAGGCGTCCATCTTCCCACCTGATTAACAGGTCGCTCTTGATGCCTATTTCTCATTGCTAAATGACTGGACATGTTAGGGGCACTAGTCATGGTTAGGTCAAGGCAGAGGTGAGTGTAAATGATGGAAGCTTCAGGGTTGAGGTCAGTTTCACTACCGCACTTCACTTGCAACATTTCTTGCAATGAGTTGATGACTTTTATCCACAGGCCTCTTATCTCCAGGTGGATGTCCTTGAAGATCCTCCTATTCCTTTCAAGCCAAATATTCCATAAAATAAATGAAGGACTATTTAGCTAGGCATGTTGAAGAATTGATGCTTTAGAGGGAGAGTGACCCAGTCACCCCCAAAAATCTCCCAGAGAAGTAGTGTGCCAGCAAGGCAAACCCCAAGCATTCCACCACCAATGCCAAATCTATTCGGCATACAAGCATTGGAAAAAGAGGTGTGTCCTAGTTTCCTTACTGCTATAACATAGGACACACATAGATGGTCCCTAAAATCCATGTTTGCTGAGATTGTCCTAAGTGAGACAATTGTTGTGAGTAAGAAGCCATAGAAAAACATTACACTTGGGCCAAGATACCTGGTTCCAAATCTTCTTCGCCCATAAGAAGTGTCCTCTGTCAAAGACTTGTTTTGTCAGAGCCATGTACCTTGAAGAAATAGAGTATTGGCCTATGGCGTCTCCTCCCCAGGCTAAGACATCCGGTCTTTGCACATAGCTACACCCTCTGGAAGCAAGTATTTAGACTAGCTCCCTTCAGCTTTCCTCTGAGCCTCCCGGTAGCTAGTCCAAGGAATTTTTCCATCTTTATCCAATAGTAGTACCCAAATTAAAAGCTTCTTTATAATGTGCCACTGTTTTCCATCCTGCAACATGAAAAGAATCACCTAGCGGCTGTAGGTGTGGGTGTGAAGATGAAAGGGGAGGTGTTCCATCCCATGAGTCACTCCAGAAGAGGGCCTCCAAACCACTTTTGCTGACCCAAAAGAGGTTGTACTTCACAAGTTGAGCTCCAAGCTTAAGTGTACTCCAAACCATCGAACCTCTTCCCTTAAGAGGGAGTCTAGGAATATTAGGGGGATCAATACCAGGAAAGTACTTGGAAGCCAAAATTTAGGCCCAAAGGGCAGATTGATTGGAGCACCATCACCAGTAGAGCTTGGCTGCAAGAGCCTGACTAGACAAAATAGTAGAGCGTAATCCAAGGCCTCTTTCTTGCTTTGGTCATCATATAGTTGCCCAGTTCATAAGGCTCCATTTGTTATTCTGCAAGTTGCCACTCCATAGAAATTGTCGAGAAAGAGCATCAAATTCCTTCAAAAAGTATATTGGGGTAGCCTGAATCATATTATGGTATATAGGGAGTGCCTAAATTACTGATTGTAGAAGGATCACTCTACCAGTAGTGGATAACCACCTATGAGTCCAATGATTTACTTTTTGCCTTAACTTGTCAAGAATTTTTTGCCAAAAGAGTCTAGGCTACCTTCCCACCATAATGGGAATCCCTAAATAAGTCATCAGGAGGGTTTGAATCTGAAATCTCAAAATAGCAGCAACCCTACACTGAATAGGCTTAGGAGTGTTGAAGAAGAAAATAGAGGACTTATGATCATTAATTTTTTGCCTCGACGCCGCTAAATAAGTATCAAGGGTGAGACAGAAAGCTTTCGCTTCTTGTATCTGGGCTTGCCCTGCCAAGATTGTGTCATCCACGAAATGGAGATGAGTCAAGGTGGTTAGCTCATTCCCCCACCTCCAACCATGCACTACATTCTAGGAAGCATGAAATTTGAAGAGCCATCCAAGTCCCTCAGCTAGAATAATGAAAATGTACGGAGAGAGCGGATCTCCCTGACAAAGACCTCTAGATACCCCAAAAAGCTTAGAAGGTTCCCCATTAATAAGGACCGAGAAGGAGTGTTTAGTAACATAGCTTAACACCCAGTGAATCCACTCTTGATTGAAGCCAAATGCCGAAATCACTTTCTACAAAAATCTCTAGCTAACTCTATCATAAGCTTTGGATAAATCAAGCTTAATAAACATAACTCACTCCTGTGAAGTACTCATAGAGTGGATAGCCTCCAAGGCAATAACCGCTCTATCCAGAATTTGTTTACCTACCATAAAACCTCCTTGTTCCTTCGAGATGACTTTGGGGAGATAAAATTTGAGCCATTGCATAATGAGCTTTGTAATAATTTTATAGACTACATTATAAAGTGCAATGGGCCTAAATGAATCCAATTGATTAGCCTGCTCCTACTTCATAATTAGGATGAGAAATGTGGCATTCAAAGTTCTAAACATTTCTTTGCTAGCATACGATTCTTGCACTACATCCATTAAGTCCTGCTTGATAATATCCTAGAAATCCTAAAAGAATTTGGCTGGGAAACCATCAGGCCCTGGGTCTTTACCTCTACTCATACTAAAGACCACCTCCTCAACTTCTGCCAAGCCGGTTGGCCGCATGAGAAACTCATTCATTTTTGGAGTCATCACCAGGGGAATGCAAGACAAAACTATGTTTTTAGCTACCTCATCAGTTGGGGGTTCACCCAAAAATAGCGTTGAATAGAATCTGATTGATTCTCTGGTTATAGCTTGGGAGGAGGTTAGCCACGTCCCATCCTGAGCAACAAAAGAAGAAATAAAGTTCCTATTTTGCTACGCCTAGATAGTGTTATGGAAAAAAACTGTGTTCTTATCCCCTACTTAAAGCCAATCAATTTGTGCCTTCTGTTTCCAAAAGATCTCTTCACAGAGTTCCCATTCTGCTAAGGTAACTGTAGCTCTAGTTTCCTCTAATCGAAGTGCTTCAGATAAACCAGAATCTCTTATTTGTCTAGTCACTTCATCTAACCTGTCTTGAGACTTCTTCTTCATATGATGTAAGTTGCCAAAATAGTTTATGTTCCACTGCTGCAAATTTCTTTTAACATACTAAATTTTTTTAAGAAACGAATACATAGCAGTCCCATAAGTAGGTCCCCCCTATCTCCACCACTGACCAATAAATTCATGGAGAGATGAATCATGAAGCCACATCAGCTGAAACTTAAAAGGAGGCTTTTTGGGCCTATTAATATGACTGGTAGAGATCTTAATGGGCTAATGGTCAGAGCCTCTCCAGTCAAGAATTTCAAAATTAAGAGAGATAGCATTGGATTTCCAAAAACAAGAAACAAGAAACCTATCAAGACATTCAGAGATTGCAACATTACCTATTCTTCTATTGCTCCACGTGAATAGCCCATTTGAGGGCTTAACATCAAAAAGATGCAGTAGCGCAATATTGTGGCAAAGGCACTCAAAAGAGGGGCCTAGCCATGTTAAGCCACCTCTTTTCTCCTCCAAACTTAGCACCACATTGAAGTCTCCAACCATGATCCAGGGTAGGTAAGGATGACAATTTTTGACATAGGTTGATATGCTCCCAAATCTGGGTTTTCCCAGCGAGGTCAGTAGGCACATAAATTGTGGTAACCAAGATCAACTTGCCAGTCTCAAGAGAAGAGGCAGCCATGGAAAGAGCTAATAATTAGGAAACCCAGTGGAGTGGCATAACTTTCCTAGGATCCCAACACATGACTAGACCCCTAAAATTTCTCATAGCACCCACACACTGGCATTGGCCATAAAACTAGATGTTTGACATACAAGTAAACACTGAATCAACTGAGAGTTTTGTCTCTTGGATATGAAATATATCCAGAGAATCATTAATCACCAATATTTACATAGCTTTTTGTCTGGGACTACTATGCAAGACCCTTACATTCCATGATAGGACAATCATTGAGTAAAGTGGGGGAAATGCTCATCTAGGGTCTTGACAACCCCTGCCTCTACCAATAAATCTCCTATAAGTTTGATTATATCTTGGTCCTTCTTGCATCTAGCTTTGGATGGAATAGTAGAGGACACTTTCTTGAATGGTCTTTGCATTGGCCCAGCACTGAAGAAGTTCCTTTTTCTTTCCTGTCAGCATCGACTTCCTTAACCAGGTCATCCCAACAAACTTCCTTATCTTGCAGGTCTTGCAGAGTTTCAAGTGTCGCCTCCTCTGAGTCTAGAGAATTCTCTGAGATCGGTTGTACTACCATATTTTGTACCTCATTGAAAGCTAAACTCTTCTTATCTGATTCTAAAGCTACCTCCTAGTCTCCTGTCAGAATGCCATCCTTAATGGCCATACTATCTAGAACCTCAAAATGGTTAAACCCTAGGTCTACTTGGTGATCAACATTCCTACGCTTTTAACCATGGCCTTTTACTCAGTGTCAGACTAGGATAAAGCCCTCCATTCCCAAGCTATTATGATCAACTAACCCTTGTGCCAAGCTTGCATTATTTGCTTGATTTCTCCCTTTTGCCCCACTATCAGGCTAGGTTTTTGCATTGTCAGAAGTGTTCAGTTGACCATTCCCCTTTCCATCATCTGCTATTTTTGAAGCAACAAATTTAGGAACTATCCCATTACCTTTGGAATCTTGGGGGAATTGACGGTGCAAATGCCTGTATACATGACAAATTTAACAATGGAAGGGGATTAATTCATAGTCTATCTACTGAATCCAGGATGAAGATCCCATACAAATCTCCATGGAGTCTGGAAGAGGGTTATTTAAATCAATGTCAACATAGATGTGTGCATAAGATATAATATTTTTGTCCAGTGATTGATGTGCAATAGCAGTTGGTGTTCCTAGCATGGCGGTGATCTACTACAGGATATCCTCCCACCAAAATTCCATAGGTAATCACGCTAAGTGAACCCACACAAGTACACAAGCTGGAAGCTCCTCCATTGAATTAAACTCGGCATGCCAGGGTTTGAGAAAAAGACCCACACACTCATAAAAGTATGGACCACCTTTAAATATTTGATTTCTATCTAAAATAAAGGAGAAATTCACCAAAAAATAGCTATTTCCAGCCAACATTATATCAAAATCCCCTTTTATTTGCCAAGAGCACCGAATCTAGGCTTCTAAGGCTGTCAAGGGGATTCAAATGCCCAGGAACTTGCATATCAAAGTATGAGAAGCTAACTACTCCACATCCTCCTTTATTGCCTCTGGAGGTATTACTAGAACAGGGTGTTCCTGGCTCTATAAAAGGTAGCCATTAATCTTGCTAAGCTTCACCTGCTCGCTGTTGTACACCACTTCCTATCCAAGAGAGCTCACCCCAGACAAAGATCTATCCTCCCTGGGGCCTGTCGATGGGCTGCCTTTCCAAACTCCTCTGCTCGTAGCCATGATCTTTTTTCAACCTCAAAACCTACAACTTTTTGTCTAAAAATGGTTTTGGACTTCAACTATTATGAATTTATAGAAAACCTATAGTTTGTTTGATTCTATGGATACTAGAAATTAGTTCCATATCATGGATATTAGAAATATGGTGTTAGTGTCTAGATTTTGGTGTTAGTATGCAACCATGTTGTTTTTCAACCAACTGAGTTTGATCTTTATCTAACTATTTTTCACTGTGCTTATTTTGAAATTAAGCTCTATATTCTATGCTTGTATACTATATATTGTACTTTGAGCTCATTAAAATGTATTTATCTCTATGGAACACCTATTTGAATACCCCCTCTTTTGAGGGAATTTATTTAACTTGTGAAAAAAATGTACTCAAAATAAAAAGATCTACATGATATGTGTTAGCTTGAGTATATATTATATCTACACAATAAATAAATATAATGTGTATACTTGAAATAAAAATGTAAGATAATCTGAGTACAATTTTTTTATGTATAATGTATGTTAGATATGGAATTTTTAAGGATGTCAAGATAGATATAACAATGTAAGCATGTTTATGCACAATAAAGTTGAGTAACTACCTAGGGTACTTGGGAATGATGTCCATCACAACACATAGAGAGGAAGGGGAGATGCATGAGGCCCCTAATAGAATATAAAATTTGATTTTTTAACAAGCAAGGGACAAGTTTCATAACCATAATGCATACATGAAACCATACATAAAACACACATGAGGCATGAAAGCTAGGCCAAGGGGCCACAATACAAGGGACGTGGTCACATGTCACTAAATATAAGAAAGTAAAGACATAAAAGGTAATGTTAAAATGTCAAAATATGCATAGATAACTTAAGATTGACTTAGATCCACATGTAACTATATGTTTAAATATTTGCATACATAATGAATAAATCACACACAATGACATGGGAACATGTCCAAAGCATATATATAATGAAAAGAAGTGGCATAGATCTATAAAACAATGGTATATTCAAATTACCTCAAGTATATGTAGAAGCATAGAAACATAATCAAGTATAAACTAGTAAATATAGAAATGAAAGTATATATGAACATGTGGTACAGATCTATATAAAAGAAAAGATGTAAATAACTAAGTCTAGAGTAGTAATATCAGTAAAAATGTGTAATGTAAAATTATTGATATCAAGATATAACAATGTTAAATATATGATATAGATTATATAATAATGTAACTTGTCAATCATAGGTATGTATAGGATGCCCCAAAATGGTTGAATGTATAAGATTAAGAATTCATTTATCTATGTATGTGCCCCCAATGGGTAGATAGTAGAAAATATAGATCTATGTGGTGGACCTAGGTCTTATAAGTATTTGTAAACACTTGATAAGAATAAGTGAAGCATGTATGTATGTTAATACCAAATACACCAGTAAAGATAACATATATAGTACCTATAAATTATAATAAATGTAAACATGTAAATGCACAAAATCCATTATTATTATTTTATGAGAAAATAATTAAATGTTTTTGACATATTACATTGTCTTTTTAATTTTTGGATATAATATATGGATAAGAAATATGAGAATGAAACTATATACAAGGAGAAAAAATTAGTGAAGTTATGTACAAGTAGATTAGAATATTTTTATATGTATTATCTCCTTATATTCATCATGTTTAATGAGTTCTTAATTTCCTTGCCATCAAGTGAAGCTAGATGGTATACCTTGGGGCTAAGCTTTTTTTTGACTAAGTATAGGCCAAGACAATTTGGTTTAAATTTTCCTTTTTTTTCCTTTTTTTTAATGACATTCTCTACTATGGACATATCTCTTTAACGCCCATTGAATATGTTTATGGTATTCTTTAAGATATTTTGTAGTTTAGATGTGTGTATGATCCAATTGTTCTAATTCAAGAAGATGTATTCCTCTATATTGATAATTTGTAATAAGACATTTTATGGATACCTTTAAGGATGGGATTTCTAGTTCTAATGGGATAACTTCTTCCATTCCATATACTAGTGAGTAGGGAGTAGCTCCTATCAGTGTGTGAATATTGGTGTGGTTGGCTCATATTGCATAGACCAGTTGATTATGCCAATCATTTCTAAATTTGGTAATTATATTACTAAAGATACTATTATTTTTTTTGTAATTTCTTCCTGACCATTACCTTATGGGTGGTACATAGTAGATAATGTGTGATAGATCTTATATTTAACACGAAATTTCTTCAATATTTTTATCTTTAAAGAATTTCCATTATCTGTAATGATGGCCATTAGGAGTCTAAAATTAGAAAAATGTTGGCCATGAAAAAATTGAATACATCTTACCTTTTTGTGTATTTTAATAAAATGGCCTCCACCCATTTTTTAAATTATTATGTAACTATAATGATGAATTTGTGACCTCTTATGGATTCCAGATTTATCTTATTGATTAGATCAAAGTCCTATAACATGAATGACCATAGGGATATAATGGGTTATAACTACTATGAAGGGACATGGTGTAAGTTTCAATGAATTTAAAACTTGCCACATAACTTGGCATATTCTTGACATTATTTTTTCATGGTTAGACAATATTAACCTTGTCTAAGTAATTTTTGTGGCATTGTTTTATCATTGAAGTCGACATTACATTCATTATCATGCACCTAGATAATAGATAACTTATCCTCCTTAGTTGTTAGACATATAAGTAAGTGTCCATAAAAATATTATTTGAAGAAATCCCCCTTTATAATTACATTTTATAGGGAATTTCTCTATAGTTTGTGTTCATCATTCTTGTTGAAAGTGTCTAGTGTAATAGTTTTACATATAAAATTGTATATAAATGAAAACCATTCAGATGTTGTTATATTGCATGTGGTGACTAAATTTTTTATAGATATAAGTTCATCATGGGATACCAATGGAGATTGTAATCACATAATAGTGAAGGTAGCATAGTCATCATTGATGTAAATGCGGATAAATGATGTTGTACTAGCCATTGCATCAACATGACAATTATCGTTATGAGGAATGTTTTCAATAGAGAATTTTTTAAACTAAGATTTTATAAATTGAACCATATTTTTTTAGGGGATGAGACATTCTTGTTTGGTTTGGTAGATTTATGTAACCTAACTGAAAACCATTTTTGAATCTTCATAAACCTTAATTAATTTTATTTAGAGAGCTTGATCTATATGAAGGATAGGATGAGGGCCTCATATTCTATAATATTATTTTTACATGAAAAAATAAGTTGATAAGCAAGGGGTGATATGTGACCAAGTGGGTTCATGAACAATTCCTACCTCATATTATTTGATATTGTTTGTACATGGAAAACTATGTCAATAAGCAAGGGGTAATGTGTGGCCAAATGGGTTGATGAAAACAATTCCTTCCTTGGTACCAAATACACATCTATAACCATCAAATAACATTTTCCATGTGTCTAGAGTGGTATTATAAGTTGTGAATTTATGGTGAAAATCATCATTGATAGAATTTGTGTCTAATAACAAGCTTAATACTAATTTATCTATGGTTATCTGGCCCTTTAATAAAAATTTTAACATAATATTTATGATGAATTCTATGAGTAACACAAACCATTTTGTAATAAAACTTGAGAGATGTGGTTTGACATAATAAAATTTAAAGGATTGACTTTTGTAATAAATTGTGTTTCATTTTTAATCATGTTGTGTCAAAGCTTTTGAGTAGTGAATACAAGTTCCAAACATATTTTTTATATGTTTAGATAATTTAGTTCATAGTCAATAAGTGTGTCACTGATGTATTAAATATCTTTCTATTTATGTTGATCATTGTGTTATGCCAGGAGTGCACCAAGTGCATGATCTATCACTGAGAGGTAGAGTAAAATTGGCCTATTATGTGTTGGTGGTACCATTATAGGTGGGTTCAACAAGTATTGTTGAAGTGCATTAATAAAATTTTGGCATGTGATATCCCAGTCAAATTTTATATCCATATTAAGTAATTTAGTGAATGATTGAGTCTTATCTATGAGTTGTGCCACAAAGTGGCATATTTCATAAATCTTACCTTGTATGGAGTGAAGTTATTTTAAATTTGTAGGAGGGAGCATGTCCATTATATCTATGAATTGCTTTGGGTCAATCTTGATATTACATCAGGATATTATGAATCCCAAGATTTTATTAAAGAAACCCCAAAGATGCATTTCTTGTGGTTTATTTGTACATTATACTTTATCAATCTTATAAAAATAGATCATAAATATACTATATGGTGTTATCAATCTTTTGATTTTGCAAACAAGTCATTAACATAATCTTCAAATATCTTATGAAGGAGATCATGAAATATGTGGGTCATTATTAATTCATATGTTTCCCCTGCATTATATAATCCAAAGGGCATTAATATTAATCATAAAGTGCCCATGGTGTGGTAAAGGAAGTTTTTTCTTGGGATTCCTTAGTGATATTGATTTGATTATAACTGGAAAAACTATCCAAGAAAGAGAGCATTTCATATCCTAATGTGGAGTCCACTATCATATAAATTTTGGGTAAAGGAAATTCATCCATAAGACATGATTTGTTTAAGTCTCTAGAATCACAAAAACATCAAATTTGGCCATTAGGTTTAATAACTAGGACAATGTTAGCAATCCATTGGGGATGAATAACTGGTCATATGAAATTGACATCAAGGAGCTGATGAATATCACCTTGACTAAAAGAGTTACCTTAGAATGCATTTTTAAATTTTTTTATTTAACCTATTTTGCATGAGGATAAAGTGTAATCCTATGGATTTTGATTCAAGGATCAATGTCAGGCATATTGGAATAGGCCCAAGTGAAAACTTTAGCAAAAAATATATATATATTAATATGTGTATCTTATTATTTATGTAATGTAGTAACCAATAATATGATGCAAGGATCAATATCAGTGTCATAATTGAACTCAACTATCTCTTCATTAAGTAGTATAGATTGATAAAAAATGTATGGTGATTTAGGGATAGTAGCATTTGTGTCAAGTGAAATGTCATCATAATTATCTAATTGATCACCAAAGTATGCCTAGCTATTTTTGTAATGAGGAAACATGTTTTTATGATATAAGGAATGGAGATCCTCATATGCCCCTAGGAATTATAAGAGATCCTCATCATTAGAAAATTTATTGAAAGTAGGTCAATCCATAGAAGTGATATCATTTATAAGATTAGGGCAAACAACTAAAAGTGTATAAACATGATTTACTGTATTGTCTTCCCATGGAATGAGTGGAAAAACACTATATGCTGAGAAGTAATGTGAGAAGACTTGGAATTTGATGTGTTATCTTTATATTCAAGTCTTTTTCTACATTTTTGATCATATGCCTCAATATGAGTAAGAATTATACGCTCATGTTTTTATATTTCCTATCCTATATAACCCATTTTATGGAAATAACTCAATGCAAAGGTAAAAAAAACTTGTTATCATGTGGTTTGGTGATGTTTGAGGGAGTTATATGTGAAATTTGAATAATAACTGGAAGGGTGCTTTAGAAAAATCCATGTGAGGAATATAATTATGTGAAGACTCTGTATGCTGACAATATTTGAATGGTTATTGATGCATAGGGCATGTGTAAATATGACCTTCGTAGCTGAACTTTAAAGATGAATATAAAGTGTATGGAACTATATGCATATCATGGATCTAAGGTCTTCTAAGCAAGATATTTTAATCAAGATAATTAGGAATGATTTGGCATGTCATAGGTAGTGTTATAAGTCACAATATAAGATTAAATGTGATTTGACCCAAAATTTACATGGAATATTATCACATCCTAAGATGTTGATATCAGAAGGATCCAAATCCTTATAATGTATATTAATAAGTCAAATAAAATAGATATTATAAAGGTTTAACCCTAATCTATTGTCAACTAATGCATGTTTTGCACCCACATCATTAATTCATAATGAAATATAGAGATGAAGGTGTAGATATATGATGTTTTGAGGTGGGAGATATTCTTTTTTGAATGAAACATGGGCTTCATTCCACTTCATAGTATTGATTATGAAAGTAACATAATTTGGATCTGCTATGTGAGGCACTTTAGTATAATGCAGTGCCACATAAAAAATATATTTGTATGTGTTAGAGTTTTGTAGGATCTCTAAAATAGAGACTGTGGATAAAGAAACATTGCTTTAGTTATCAAAATTATATCCATGGGTTTTGATAACTTGCCAAATTTTAGGACCACATGTGGACATAGTATCATGGACTATAGGGTCTACTGTGATCATATATATATATATATATATATATATATATATATATATATATATATATATATATATATATATATATATATGTATGTATTAGTAGAGGCGGGATGAAATCTAGATGTGTAATTTCAAGAATTAGGAAGGATAATCAATACCACTGATGTTCTCTTATGTCTAGTATTGATAGGTAAGGAATCAAAGTGAACTAATGAGAAAAAACATCTAAAGGAGACTTGTTAATTTTGGTATTGTATTTGGTTTCTTATGTAATATATCCTCTATGTGTTTAACTATTTGCTTCATAATTTAATTCCATATAAGATAAAAGTAACATGCTGTAAAGATAATGAAACATGACATACAATTCAACTAATATAAATAACCATGTATACATGTGCTTATGTCTTCTTTGAGTTCATTTTGAATTAAGGAAACTAACATACAAAAGAAATTATTAATCTTTACATCAAAAAGTGATAATATTATTCTATGATTATTATCATGATTATACCCAAAAAATTCCAAAGATATATGGATTTGAAAATTTAAAAATGGTTTTAGTAGGGTTGGAAACATAAACCCTAAAGGTAGTTAAGGGTTAGGGTTTGTTCAATATTTGAAGTAATTTGGGTTCACCAAATGAATCAAATTTTTAGGGTTATGGAGTGTAATCCCTAACTTGTTAAAGTGTTTGAGTAAAATAAATTAGGGTATAAAATATGTAATAAATACAACCATTGAATTTTAAAATAACTAAGTTAAACTAATATTTATAATAATGGAAGTGAATGAGACAAATGAATTCTTAGCTAAAAACTGCATGAGATGAAGGACATGGAGGTTGAAAACTGGTATAAGCACTAGTCTAAATGTCATAAATAGGATCTAAGTGTCAAAAACCCTCCTAGATAATAGTGCCCTACCTTGGATAGTAAATTTATGGCATTAGTGTCCACTTATGGTTATGGTATCCTCTATGTGAGAACTATTTTGAGCTTCTAGGAGCACCCATGTCTAATTATACAAAGCTTATTCCTATGTAGGCAAACCCTAATTCACTATTTATGACCTATTGTAATTGATTTAGTATGAAATCCATAAACCTCCATATAATTAAGGAATTTAACTTGGCACATTTAGTAAACATGTAATGTTAGTTGGCTAAACTAGACATACTCAACACCCCATTGCCATGCAATTTGCCTACATACCAATACTTTAAGGAGATATGAATCCCAATGTAGTTCTCCCTACCTATGTTATAGTGAAAGTGAAAGTGAATCTAATACGAATGATAGTTTGAGTGCTTTGAGTGAGGCTTGAGACTATAAATCTATATATTTTAAGATTAGAAGGGTTGTATATGACTATATGCAAAAGTAGGGTAGAATAGGGATTGATAACCTTGATTGTGCACAATATATTTAGAGCTTGTTTATGTGTATTTTTGTCTAATTTATATATAGTGGATGTAGGGTTTAATTTTATGTATATATACTAATTTGGTGCTTGTGCATGGTTTGAAATAGGTCTAGGCTAACCCTAAGTGATTTAGGAATTAAAAATATATATGGTAGAGCTCAAAAGAAGGAAAAGGACAATAGTTTCCAAATAAGACAATAGAGTTGTGGTGTTATTATCCACTTATGGCACTAGTGTCCAGTGGTAGAGCTTGAAGAACTAGGGGACTACATATCTAAGGAAGGGTATGAGACTAATTTTGAGATGTTTAGGGATGTGTGTGGCCTCCATGAAATCTAGATAAGTGTTTAAATAGGCCTTAAGGTAGGTCTAAGGCTAAGATAGGAATGGGTGGTCTCGATTAATATTCTTGGCATTCAAGTGTCATTTTTAGATGATTACACATATTATGGGATTTAGATGATATGGATAATGAGAATAATAGTGTTAGAGTACAAGATAAACGTTCAATCTTAGTGAGATGGTAAATGCAAGCTTATCATCTATAAGGAAGGTCAATATCTAAAGAGTAGAGCTTTGAGTGATATTTTTCAAGTGTAAAAGAACTAAAGAGTATGAGAAAAATGAGATTGAAACCTAGTTGAAGAGATTGAGGGATATGTTTTTGAGCCTAAAATGGGAAAATATAAGACTTAATGAGAATGTGAAATCTCTTGTAGAGGTTATCAAGGTGTAATTGAAGGATAACATTATTAGTCTTGAGACCCTTAGAACTCTACTAAGAAGTATGCAAAAAGTAGTTGGGACCTCATCCTTATAAGTTCAAAATTGTAGTGAGTGTGATAAATAAATTAGATTGTCTCCCAAAATGTTTCAATAGATGGACTTGGACTTGAAAATACGTATTAGAAGTTAGGAAGATGCAGTAAGAGGTCATTATAATTAGTTGTTTTAGGTTCTTTTTGGGTTGTTCTCCTATATATTTTTGTTTGATCTTGGTTTTTGTTTATTTTTAGCAAACTCTATTATTTAGTTTGGCATTAGGGGCTGAGTGTGCTTGTTTTTTGTATAGGTTCAAGTCCCTAGTTTAAAAAACCCATCTTTACACTTAATAAAAAATATATAAATATATATTTAAGCATCTACACAAGTGTGTAAGTGATAAAAACTATTAACATCAAGGAACTAAGAAACTCCAAATATAAAACAAAAATCTTGGGCTAATGAGTGAAGTAATTAAATCATTCCATTAAGGATATATGCATGAAAATGAGAATAGTCATACCTTCCCAATATATACACATAATATTTTTAACTTTTATCAAATATTGATGCCTTACATCTTGAAAAAACCCATCAAGACTCAATCTTTCTAAGTGAATACCCTAAGGGGTGCATTAGAAAAGGGGTGGGAAAACCTTTAGTGCTGCACAAGAATTTTCTCCCTTATTGCCACATTATTACCAATCCAACTAGCTCTCAAAAACATTCCCTAAGTTATTTCTCTTCCCTTGAGTATTCTTACAGTATTTTCCTCTTTCCATCCCTCCTTTCTTATCTTAAAATCCTTTTTAACTATCAGTTGTGTTGGGTTGACTGGGTTGACTTAATAAAGTTTAGGGGTACTCTTTACTTTCTTAGCTTGTTAGCCCTTTGGCTAACCTAGCTTAGACTTGGCAAATTTTCACCAAAAATACACTAGGTTGAGTGGGTTAACCTATATAGCTGATGTTCCCAAAATCATTTAGGGAAAACTCCACCTATATATACATGATAATTTCAATCATTATTGATATGTGCAATCAAGAGTTATTTTTCACTCATGCTTCTTCATAATCTACTCTTCTATCATTATACTTAAGGAGACTTAGCTTAGGTTTATTTTTAGAGAATATAGTCTTGTGGATAAGTCTTAGATGTTTTTGTCTTTCTTAGTGATCCTTACAAACCACAACAACTTCTTTCAAAGCCCCTATGGCCAAGGAAGAGATTGAGTCTCGAAGGGTTCGCATTTAGGTAAGTATATTCTAAATTTTTTCTCCTCTCTTTTATTAGATAGAAGTAGCATAAGTGTTGTCTCAAATAATACTATCTTTCATATTTTATGTATTAGGGTGTTATTAATGCTTAATTTAATTTAAGTTCCCTATACATGTTTGTTTTATTGTTTCTAACCCCCCACTTTGTGCCACCAGCTTTGGTGTGCACTAGATTAGATTTAATTTCTTAATATTATAATAAGTTAAATGTTTTAAACCTTAGGACTCCATTAGGGTTGTTGTGAGATTATATTAGAATGTAGGATTTGGAATCCTTCATAACATGATATGATGTGACAAATGATACAAATGATCCATTAATTGGGTCTAGAAGATCCTAATATTGGTCATGCTCCTGCTTAATAAGTGTATCCCCAATTGGAAGTGTGGGTATGATTTATCTTATCTAAGCCAGGATTGATTTATAGACATGAAAATTTTTTGATTGAATACATTTTGGTGAACCTAAAGTGAAACTAACCCTTGTAGTATTTCTTTCACTTTTTCATTCTTTTAGTCATTCTTTTGATCATTATTTTTATCATATATTTTAACATACTAGATTGATTCTATCAACCCAAGTATTTTTATCTATGTTTAGGTTTCTAAGAATAGGGAACTTGATCAAACCAGTAGATCTAGTACAATTTTATAGCATTTCAGATACCCAATTCAGCTTATTAGGTCACCCTAGTTGATCCCTTACAGTTTTAGCTCTTTTTAGTAGGTTCTTATACAACTTGATTTATTATATTAACCCAATTTATAGATTTCTCAATCATACTTAAAGTTTATTCATCATCAATCTTCCTTCATTGAATATCTGATCCACCAAGCTCCCTTTCTACTTTTTTTTTCATTTATTTTCTATCTTTCCTTTAATAATTCATAGTCTTTAAAACTGCCTTTGCACATTCAACTAGATTGACACTATCGACCTAATTTTTTGTTTTGTGTGATTTCTAAAATAACTAATCAACATTACTAACCCAATTCATTTTCAAACCTCTCTTTCTTAGTATAGGTTTGACCTTGTTGACCCTATTCTATATTATTTGCATATAGTGTCAACACTATACCCTATTCAAAGTTAGAATTAACCTTATATTTGTTAGTAATTAGTTTATAAATTTTTTTCCTATTGTTTACATGATTAAAATAGATTACATACTTTAATTAAGGGATTTTTACTTAATCTCTTAGTTTCACTATTTTTATTTTATGCACACACATCCAAATCACAAATACATAAACTAGCACTTTAACATTTTATCTACCCTAGGCTAACCTACTTAGATTTCATCACTAAGGGGGAAGTCAACTTGATGATATAGTAAAGTATAAATCATGGTTAATGGTATATTTTGGATAATTATGTAACACCCTTTTCACTTCAGAGTGTGAAGTGAGGGGGTAGGCCCTAGTACCAGGCTTATATCATTACCACCAGAGTCCCTTTCAATCCAAACTACCTAGAACCATCCTTAGATTGCTATTTATTACCTTTATTATATCCAACTTCTAATTAAATTAAAATTATTTCTTAATAATCTAATAAATATCTTAGGTTTACCAATTAGTTATCTTTTTACTGCTTAGGTTGATTGCTTGCTCTTTGCTCAATTGTGTAAGAAAAAACTTATATTATATAGTGTTAGTGCAAGGTTTTGTTTTGTGTGCCTCAATTTTATTGGCTAGTGTTGATCCAATTGACTATTTATTTAATTTTATCTCTTACTTTCCTATATTAGCTACAAAAATTATCTTGTTTCAATTCATAACTTGTTACCATCTTTTTAGTTCTCCCTATCTATTGTAAAAATCATCTTACTTTACCCTATTTATTTTCAAACCCCTATTCATTGTACTAGATCGACCCATTTGACCTTGTATAGTTTATACCTCTTCTTCCATATTTTTACTAACTCTTTTCACTATAATATATTGACCTAGTTGACCCTATATAGTTTATAGGCCCTATTTTATATACTGGATCAACCCAGTTGACCTTGTACTTTTTTTTTCTTTCCCTATCTGTCAATCTAATTCCTCATCCTTCTAATTTTGCATTTTTTTCATCTCTCTTTTTCCATTAAGAAATATCCTATTATAATATTCTTGGATAGCTTAAAACTATTTAGCTACTATATGAGATGTTTATTTCTTCCTCTCTTTTCCTCCTAAGAGCACCATCACTCTTGGGGTACCTCTTCTCATCTTTCATCTATGAACTAGAATATGGTGAAAATAACACCTAAAGATGAAGTTAATGGATATGATCCTTTCTATACTTACCAAAAAACTTCTCAAAATATTCAAATTAATGTTGGAGTGATTGATACAAGTTTACCTAACAATCCCGCTACTAATCCTTCTTCTAGCAATCCTCCCCCTAATACCAATATGGGGAGTACTCCTACAAACACCAACCCACCTCCTGATGCAACATAAATTTTATCCCAAGTCATTAAAAAAATGAACATTATGCCAAATTCTAACACCAACCAAATGATACAACTTCAACAACACTTAATGAATGTGGCTAATCAACCTCCAACTATTCATCCTCAAGCTAATCCTAATTATATTCCTCCACCTCTTAGGGATGCATTAGGTAATGTTATTTATCAACCCATAATGAATAATAAGATGTTGAGACCATTCAAAATGATCCTTTATCTCCCTTCATTATTTCCATTGATATTGGTAACATATCTCCAACTATCAAATATGATGGGACTAAAGACCCTACCTTATTTTTAAAGCCTTTGGAAACCTTTACAAAGAGTGGATCCAAACTAATACCTTCACCAATAATAAACCCTTAGTCAAAAAATTTATTGATGATGTATTAGAATGGTATAATCAACTACACCAACATTCATTTTGGAAATGTAAAGATTTGGTTAATCCTTTGGTTAAAGAGTTTTAGCATAATGATCTTCCTAAAAATTGTGTAAGCCACTTCATTAATGTTTAACAATCTCCCACTGAATCAACTCATGAATTTATCAAAATATGGAAATATTTAGCTCATAAAGTTGACCATAACATGAATGATGATAATAAATTCAAACTCTTTATCACATATTTAACTCCTGCTTTCTAATATAAGGTTTGAACCTTTACTCCTCAAACACTTAATGAAGCTCTTGACCAAGATAAGTGTCTAGACTTTCTTAAAAAGAAATTAAAACCTAATCATAAACTCCTTAAAGTATCTTTCCAAATGTATAATGGTATCACTAGTAATTCTCCATAAATTATACAAGGATGTATCAAAAATTATATTCCTTCACCTTCTCATACACCTCTTTCAGTTCAGCAAATGAAATAATTTTTACCACCCTCAAAACCCTTCATCTATCCTAGTGCTCCTCCAAAGTGGTATTACCCTAATCTCTTTTGCTAGTTTCATATTAAAATTGGGCATTCTCATTAATATTATAGAGGGAAAAATAAATTTATTGTCTCTTATATTCTTGGTGATTCATTCAATCATGAAGCTATGATCAATCTTCATCATCAAGAATACATTGTTGCTTCCCAAAAATGAAAAAAATTCAAAGATTCTACCTCCAATAATAAAAAGTACTATAATAATATTTAAGAAAATGTTAAGGATGTTTATGACATCTATGTTGATTATGATCAATATTATAGCAACTCTCAATATGTCAGTATTGCCAAGATCAATTATCATCATAAACTAGCTCATAAAGATCTCGTTACCAAGCATAAAAGCCATCTTTAGAATAAAAAATTATTAAAGATACTACCACATTTAATTTTAGTTTGAAATAAATTGATTAAAAAATTCCTCCTTCCAATCCTCCAACCATATATATACCTTCCAAAACTAATTTACCTTATAAAACTCGTGTTGGTTCTTCTAAATCTCATTGTAATTTTCTTGAAGAACTCAACTCTATGCCTTATAATATTCCTCTTATGGAGTCAGTTCATACTTCATATTATCATCATAAATTTCTTATGTAACAAATTTAAGAAATTTAAGATCCATCCTCCATTGATGAAGAACCACCTTCTATTTAATCTCCACGTAATATGCCAATACCATTGAAACCTCATGTCCTTATTCTAAGCCCTTTATTGGGTTTCTTGAAGAGGACATGATTAATGATGAAAATATTTTTTGTATCAATGATCCACCACTCTTTATCAAAGTAACCATTAATACCACTCTTTTTCAAAAATTTATAGTTTATGAGGGATTTGGTATTAATGTGACATCCTTGTGACTTATACAAAAACTTGGTTATAAGAAGGATCATCTTAAGAACATGTATCTTACTTGCCATGGTTTTGATAAGAATAATCAAAATCCACTTGGTTGTATTTGGTTTCCATTAACCATATGATCTAAAACCATGTTGGAAATACTATCATTGATGTCAAAGTTCTAGCATTATTGGTGACAAAGGCCCCATTGCATTTAATGGTGTTTTTAATATTCATATCTTGGCTAATGTGTGTTAATATTTATTTACTATTAATGAATATATTTTTGGTTGCATATAAGTCAAAAGAGGGCCCATGGAGAAGTCAAAGATTCATAGGGTAAAAGACAAAAGAGGAATGGGATGCATTTTCTCATGAAGAGTCATCTTGAGGAATTCTAAGAGTCACCATGTGAAGACAAAAGAGGGTATGGTGTATTTTTCCATGAAGGAACACTTTGAGGAATATGAAAAGTCATCAAGATAATAATAAAAGAGGAAAGGATGATTTTTCTTGTGAAGGGTCACCATATGACTTTTCAAATTCAATTATATAAAGGGCCAAGCAAGTTTTGTGCCAATTTATATGAGGATTTAAGTGTCACAAAGGTTGAATGCCAAAGGTCATTTGGAAAGCTATAAATAAAGGCTTGAGATTCCATTTTTAATATGCAAGAGAGTGCATGGTTTTTATTTGTTTTTGAAGAGATAAAATAAGGAGATATTATAGATTTCTATCATTTGTTGAGTAAGAAACATTGAGAGATAGTTGTATTTTATACACAAGAGGGGTCGATGCTCCTATGGGTTGGTACTCACAAACCTTTTCAAGGGGTTGGTACTCATGTGGGTTAGTGCTCACAAATAGTTGTTATGTTGGTCATCAGAAAAGGGGTTGGTGCTCTTTAAATTTGGTGCTTGTGAACTTTGTAATTTGAGTTGGTGCTCATTCATATACTTGAGATTGTTCTGCATGGTTTTTTCTGCTTTGTGTTTCCATGTAAAAATCTGGTCTCTCTCTGTCTCTCTCTTGTGTGGTGCATATTATTGTTTTAATTTTATTGCATATCTTGAATGTGTGATTAAGTGGTTAAAGAAATGAAATTAGATTAAGTAAAATATATATAATATACTGATTCACCCCCCCTTCTTATTATATTTTGTGCCTAACATTATTAGAGTAGGTTCTTTTTGAAAATGTTTTATAGCTTGAAGGTAGATCATGAAATCATGATGGCTAGATCACATGAAGGTTTTTATACAAATAAGGCACCTTGTTTGATGGGAAAAATTATGATTTTGGAGCATAAGGATGAAGAATTATTTGATGGCTCTTGGATTTGACATTTGGTAAGAAATGGTGTAGGAATATGAAGAGCCATAGATACTTGTAACTACTCCAGTAGAAAAGAAGGCAAGTGAAAATAATGCTAAAGCCTTAAATACTATTTTATTTGGTTTATGTGAATCAACTTTTTTTAAAGTTATGTAATGTAAATATGCTCATGAAACGTGGGTAAAACTTGAGAATATTTACAAAGGTGATGGAAAGGTTCAACAAGCTAAGCTTTAGACTTTCAGAAGATAGTTTGAGAGTTTGAAGATGGAAGAGGAAGAAAATATGGCAAGTTATCTTTTGTGGGTCGATCAAATAGTTAATCAAATTCAAGGTCTTGGAGAAAAGTTAGAAGACTTAATTGTGATTTAAAAATTTTTGAGATCTCTACCATTGAGATATGATGCAAAAGTTTTGACAATTGAAGAGATGAAGAATTTAGCCAAGCTAAAGGTGGATGACCTACATGATATTCTTACAACATATGAGATGCAGAATAAACAAGAGAAACCCTAAAAAAGAGAAGCTAATTTCAAGACATCAAAGAAAGAGAAGGCTAAGATTCAAGAATAAAATGATAGTTCTAGTGACGATGAAGATGACAATGGAGCTCTATTCATTTGTAAGCTAAAAAAGGGCACAGGTAAATATCAAGGAAAATTACTTTTTAAATGTTTTAATTGTGGAAAGATTAGAAATTTTGTAGCTAAGTACCTAGATAAGGGAAATGGTGAAAATGAAGAAGGAAATTCTACATACAAGAAAAATTTCAAAGGAAAATTCAAGAAGGGATTCAAGAAGAAGAGTTTATATTCTAAATATCCTAGCTTAGTCGAAGATAGTGGAGTTAGTGATTCAGAAGAAGAAGAGAATCTATTCATGGTAATACATGAAGATGCCTCCACAAGAAAAAGCATAGCTGATCAAGAAGAAAAACATGATGAAGCTGAACCAAATTTGGAAGGAGAACTTGTTTGTGCCTTACAAGAGTTAAAATCTCTTGAAAATAAAAATCAAAGATTAAAGCTCCAAATCAAAAAAAATGAAAAGGAGTCAAAGGAAATAATTGAAGATCTACAAACACACTTTGAAGAAGCCAAGAAGAATGAAGAATATCTAATGACATAGTTTCAAATAATAAGTAAATAATGTGAAAGGTATGTTATTGAAATTGGTTCTTTAAAAGTAGATCGTGAGAAAACTAATAAAGCAATCAATGATAGAGTAACTAATGATTCAAAATTTGAGAATAACACTAATATGTTGAATAAGATATTAGAAAATCAAAGATCAATGTTAGATAAGAGAGGTATTAGATTTGAAAAAGAGAAAGGGGAGGCCACTACTTTCACAAACAAGGAAAAAGGAAAGAGATATGATGAATCTCTTACACAAGAGGAAATAAAAAGGGAAGAAGTCAGAATACAGAGGACATATCAAACAAAGAAGGCTAGAGGGAATAGAGCTATAAAAAGAAATTAGGTCAAAGATACATAAATATGTCCTATTTTTATGGTTACTATTTTTATTGTAATGGATATGGTCATAAGAAAATAAAATATCTAAAAAGGGTTAACAATTTCAAAAATACAGAGAAGGAAAGTCATGCAAAGTCAAGCAGAAGCCACAACTCTTTTGCTCCTCTATCAGGCTTTAATGAAGAGGCCATAATATGTTACAAGTGAAATAACTTCAAACCTATAGGCTAGTACTATATAAGTGTGTTGAATTTAGTCAAGAAGGACTAGATTTTTAAGTCTACATTCATCAAGAAGAAAGTTTAGATAGGTTCATGGTAGAAAAAACAACCTAAAAACTCTATGTTGGTCCAGACAGCTTTGCACGCAAGAATGAAGAAAAGCCATGGTTCATTGATAGTGGATGTTAGAGGTACATGATAGGAGACACAATCAAGTTCATAACCTTGAAGAAGATTAATGGTGGCACAGTGAAATTTAGAGATAATACTACTACTAGAATTATCAAAAAAGGTACATTAAGTTTGGATAATGGTATAACTAAAACTAAAAATGTTTTGTATGTAGAAGGTCCTAAGAATAATATTTTGAGTGTAAGTCAAATGTGTGATCAGGGGTACACACTAAAGTTTTATGAATTTTTTTGTGAAATTAAGAGAAAAGATTAAAATGTGTTGATTGCAGATGCTCAAAGAATAGGCAATAATTTGTATATGTTATTAGAGGTCAAAGATTTTGTTTGATTCAAATTGATTAAAGTTGGCTATGTCATAGGAGAATGGAACACATAAATTATGACAATCTTTTGAACATCATCAAAAATTGAGTACTTAGAAATCTCCCAAAGATTACAAAGCCATCTGACATGCTTTGTGAACATTGTCAGCATGGGAAGTAGGCCAAAAGGTGGTTTAAAATAAAAGAGTACTTGACCACTTAAATATTAGAGCTTGTTCACACTGATCTATATAGACCTATGAGAACTCAAATTACTCATGGTGAGAAATATTTCATGTTTCTTATTGATGATTTTTTACGTATGACTTGGGTAATGTTTTTAAAGAAAAAATTAGAAGATTTTAGACATTTCAAAGCATTTAAACCATTAGTTGAGAATGAAACTAGTTTGAAGATTAAGTGTCTAAGATCATATAAAGGAGGACAAATCATGTCAAATCAATTTATTGAGTTTTGTGAAGACTATGGAATAAAGAGACATTATTTAGTAGCCAAAACTCCACAACAAAATGGATTAGTTGAACAGAGAAATAGAATAATTCAGGGGATGGTGAGGACAATGCTAAATGAATCCAAGATACCAGATAAATATTGGAGAGAGGTAGTTTCTATAGTAGTGAATATTTGGAATAGAATATTATTGATATTCAATAATGACAAGACTCCTTATGAGCTACGGAAAGACAAACCAACAACAATTGATTATTTTAGAATTTTTGATAACAAATGCTTCATAAAGAGAACTAATGAAAAACATGGGAAGTTTGAATCCAAAGAAGATGAAGGTATATTTCTTGGTTATTATTTCAAAATTAAAGCTTATAAATGTTATAACAAAAGAACTAAGAAAATTGTTGAAAGTACAAGTGTCAGGATAGAATAAGATGGAACACAAAGAATCAATGATGCAATAGACATTCTTGAAATCATTAAAGAGGAAGATTTTCAAGAATCAGATGAAGATGAGAAAAAGAAGAAAAAGGAAAATAAAAATCCATCCAAATATGTTTAGAGAAATCATAATGAAAGTGACATCATCAGGGATATAAATGAAGGAATTCACACCAAAAGAATGATGGTAAGTGAATCTGAGCAAGTTAATTTCTCTTTATTATCCAAAATTTAGCCTAGAACTTTTTTAAAAGCTAGACATGATAGGCATTGGGATAAGGATATGGATGAAGAATTAAATCAGATAGAAAATAATGATTCTTGGGAACTAGTGCCTAGACCAAAAGATCACAATGTGATAGGAACAAAATGGGTTTATAAAAATAAGTTGAATGAAAATGGATAAGTAACCAGGAATAAAGAAAGATTAGTATGTAAGGGATATGCTCAAATTGAGGGAATATATTTTGAAGAAAATTTTTCACTAGTGGTAAGGTTAGAGGCTATTATAATATTTCTTGCATATACAGTGTTCAAAAATTTCAAAGTGTTTTAGATGGATGACAAATCTACCTTCCTAAATGGGAATCTAGAAGAAGAGGTCTACATTAAGTAGCCTAAGGGATTTATTCTCTCAAATATTAGTAGCCATGTATTAATATTAAATAAATAATTTTATGGATTGAAACAAGATCCCAGAGCTTGGTATGCAAGACTTAATAAGTACCTACAGGATCAAGGTTTCAATAAAACTTTTTTTTATGGTAATCTCTACATCAAAATAGAGGGTGAACATCAATTGATTATTGTGGTATATGTTGATGACATCATTTTTACATGAAACATTTAAAATATGATAAAATAATTTTCTAATAATATGCAAAAAGAATTTGAGATGTCTATGCAAGGAGAATTGTCATTTTTCTTAGGATTGCAAATATTTTAGTCAGATGAAGGAATTTTCATATCTCAAAGTAAATATGACAAGGAAATGTTAAATAAATTTCATTTTGAGGATTGTGAACCAGTTGGCACACCAATGTGTATAGGAAATAAGGTGAGCAAGGATGAAGAATCACCTATTGCAAATCGATATTTGTATAGATCTATTATTGGTAGTCTTTTATATTTTACAGCATTGAGGCTAGACATCATGAATGCAATAGATATGGTTGCAAGATATTAGTTATCTATAAAAGATAGTCATGTTCAATTGGTGAAGAGAATATTTAGATATATCAAGGGGGAATTTTATTATGGATTATGGTATCCCATTGGTAGAGATTTCACTTTGGTTGCTTATACATATTCAGATTGGGTAGGGTGCTTGGATGACAAAAAGAGTATAAGTGGAGGAGATTTTTTCCTTGGTGATAGCTTAGTATCATGACAAATCAAGAATAAAAATTTAGTATCACTTTATATAGCTGAAGTCAAATATATTGTAGTGCTATTGTGTTGTACTCAAGTTCTTTGGATGAAGCAAACATTGGAAGATATCAAGGTAAAATATGATGAACCTATTTCTATTTTTTGTGATAACATAAGTGATATTAAGATTTGAATAATCTATTGATACATTCAAGAACAAAACATATTCCCATTATATATCACTTCTTGAGAGATTAGGTTACATATCAATAGGTTAAGATGGAGTATATCAGTACTACAGAGTAGGTTGTGGATATTTTCACAAAGGCACTACCAAAAGACACATTTGAGTATCTACGGGAGAAGTTGCGAGTAATTTAATTTACTTCCTATTATTGAGGTTCAACATCAGTTGATGGGGAGATAAGTGTTATCTCCAAGTAGGCCCTTTGCCATTGATGTCGAAGGGGGAGAACAAAAAAGAATAGGTATAGGTGTAGAAACAAGTACAGGGAACATGTACATGTTGCTATAATAAGGGGGAGTTATTGTATGTTTTTTAGATGGTAGTATCTACAATTTTTAGGATGTGGTAGTTTTAGTTTTAGGTTTCCATCAATGATAAAGGAGGATATTGTTGGAAATATTGTCATTAATGTCAAAGGTCTAGTATTATTGGTGACAAATCCCCAATTGCATTAAATGGTGTTTTAATAATCATATCTTGTGTAATTTGTGTTAATATTTATTTAATATTAATTAATATATTTTTGGTTGCATATAAGTCAAAATACGTCCCATAGATAAGTCAAAGAGTCATGAGGTAAAATACAAAAGAGGAATGGGATGCATTTTCTCATGAAGAGTCATCTTGAGGAATTCCAAGAGTCACCATGTGAAGACAAAAGAGGGTATGGCACATTTTTCCATGAAGGGACACTTTGAGAAATACAAAAAGTCACCAAGATAAAGATGAAAGAGGAAAGGATGCTTTTTCTTATGAAGGGTCACCATATGACTTTTAAAAAACAAGGATACGAAGGGTCATGCATGTTTGGCACAATTTCTTATGACGATTGAAGGGTCACAAAGGGTGAATGCCAAAGGTCATTTGGAAAGATATAAATAAAGGCTTGAGAATCCATTTTTAATATGCAAGAGAGTGCATGGTTTGTAAATTTTTCAAAGAGAGAAAATTAGGAGATATTTTAGAGTTGTACCATTTGTTGAGTAAGAAATATTGAGAGATAGTTATGTTTTATACACAAGAGGGGTTGGTGCTCAAAAATATTTGCAAGGGGTGGTGTTCCTGAAAGTTGGTGTTTGTGAACTTTGTAATTTGAGTTGGTGCTCATTCATAAAATTGAGATTATTCTCCATGGCTTTTCCCATTTTGGGTTTCAACATAAAAATCTAGTCTCTCTCTCTTGTGTGGTGCATATTATTGTTTTATTTTTATTGCATATCTTAAATGTGTGATTAAGTGGTTAAAGAAAATAAATTAGATTAAGTAAAAAATATATAATATATTGATTCACCCCCCCCCTCTTAGTATATTTCATGCTTAACAGACCATTCAAACCAATCTTATGGTCTTTTATCTCCATTTATTTTACAATATCCTTATTGGTTGTCCATGGACCCATTGAATGAGGGTCATTTCTAACAATGGCTTCCTCCTCTATTACCAAGAGACCATATTATTACTATTATGGGTGAGATTACTAACTTTCCCCCTCCATGCAATGCTCAAGAACCATTTTTACCTAAATATGAATTAATTTTCAATTATTTTAGAGTGGTTAAAATATTTATAGATCATCTCATCATGTCTCCTCATACATTTAATAATATTAGTATTTTACCTTCTAAAAATCCCCCTGATTCTTAATCTTGTATGTTTTCTCCAACATATGATGACAACTATATCATGGCCCAAGCTAAATATATATATTTAGATGTCAAACATTACCAAAAAACTTTATTCCAAATCCATGATTTTAATTGAGATATGCATACCATTTTTTTGGATCATACCTTAGATAGTGAGGGTCATGTACATCTTATCAATTTTCCTCTTATTAATACTTCTTAGGTGGTAGAAAAAATTATGTCTTCCAAATCTCTGAAAGATTCTACACCTTTGGATCCAATCATTGCATCCATTCCTTCTCCCATCATTTAATCCACTGATATACCAATCTCTTCTATTCCATCTACTTCTTTTTCTCCTGAAATTACACTTGATTCCAAAGTAACTGATCTTCATCAGATTCATTCTAAGTATGATAACCATGGAAATAAAATTCTTGATCTTGAATTAGATGTCAAATATTATGGTATTCTTCTTAACTTGCCTAGTGACAAATCTATTGTTTTGTTACTTCATGCATAGAAACCTCAACTTCCTCAACAACATCATAAACTTGGAAATTTTAAAACTAAAACTCCTTGATTCAACAACTTTTTTTTATAGCATTGATCTTAAAATAAATCCAATTTCATCCTTACCTAATGCACCATACCACTTTTAAGACAACAATTCCATGTTTATTAAATAAACCACTCACATCGAATATGGTATCCAATCTTATCCTCGACTGATTATAGTTTCTCTATATATTTTACGTATTAAACATAATAATTTTATCTTATTATTTGACAAATATCAGGAATATTTTTCTTGGTCCTATGAGGACATTTCGAGAATTGACCCTAGTATTGTGGTTCATAATATCATTACTTATCCTAATTCCAACCTTACACATCAAAAGAAAAGAAAATTTCTACCTAAATTTTTAACCTTATGTCATAAGGAAATCATCAAATTATTCGATGCTAAATTTATCAAACTAGTGGATTATTCTAAATGGGTGTCTAAAATTGTCCCCATTAAAAATAAATTCACTATGGTTATTTGCATTTGTGTTTTTTTTTTAATCTTAATCTTTTTTATCCCATGGACAAATTCCTCTTACCTTCAATATATGCCTTCATCGATTCCAAGGCTAGTTATGAAATGTTATCTCTTATGGATTGTTTCTCAAGATAAAATCAAATTCATATCACTCTTGAATACCAACATAATAATACTTTGACCATGGAATGGGGAACCTATTTCTATGTTAAAATCCCCTTTGGTATCTAAAATGTTTGAGCCAATTACAGACATGCAATGAGTCACATCTTTCACAATATCATTCAAAAAATTGTTGAAACCTATGTGGATGATCTCATTACTAAATCCAAGTATCATAAGAATCATCTTTCTAATTTTACTATCATCTTTGACCTTCTCCTTAAATATGAAGTTAGACTTAATCCTTACAAATGTGTCTTTGGAGTCACATCTAGAAAATTGTTAGGATTCTTAGTCTCTCTCCACAACATTGATGTTGATCCTACCAAAATTAGTGATATCATCAACATGCCTATTCCTCATTCTATTCTTGGAATTCATGCTTATTTAGGCAAGCTTGAGGCAATTAAATGATTCATCTTTAAAATGGCACATCGAATTCATTACATCAATTCCCTTCTCAAGAAAAGTACTAATTTATGATGGATAGATCCATGTCAAAAATCCTTTCATAACATGAAAGAGTATCTGATTCATCTACCTACACTTCATCCTCTGAATTTTAACCCTTTGATTTTATATACTTATTCCACACCTATTTTAGTTGGGATAATGCTTTCCCAATAAGATGATATGAGAAGAGAGTATGTTATTTAATACATTAGTTAAGGCCTCATAGATTATGAAACATGTTATACCAAAATTTAGCATGTTTGCCTCACTATTTATTTTACAATTGAAAATATTCATCACTACATGCTTTACTAAACTACTTATGTCATTATTCATTTTGACCCCCTTCATCATTTATTCTCCAAAGCCTTTCTTCCTAGAGATATAATTGGTAAATAGATGGTCCTCCTTATGGAATTTGACCTTTACATCATCACTCAAAAATTTGTTAAAAGGCAAGTCATAGATGATCAATTTGCTACATCTCCCATTCCAACTACTTATTTCCTTCAAGATGACCTTCCAAATGACAATATTCTTTACATTAAATAACTCAATCAAGCTATCTCTCTTAAAGATTATTTTCATAGCTTTACCTCTAATCTTAAACCCAATAATATTGAAGAATCTTATACTCTCTCTCTCTCTAGTACTACTAAACCAAATTTTGTTATCAAGGTACTCCCATAAATCAATGTTGACTTACATGAGGATACTTGGACCCTCCACTTTGATGGTGATAAATTCCTTGAAGGAGCTGGGGCAGGTTGCATTCTCACAAGTATTCTTGGTAAGATCATTCCTTTAGATTTTTTTTTCACCTTTGATGTCACCAATAATATGGCCAAGTATGAAGCTTGTATCTTAGGCATGAGAGTTGTTCTTGATTTAGACATACAATACCTTCATGCTTTAGGTGATTCTCAACTTATTTACCATCAAGTTAATGGTGACTATCAATGTAAAAGTGAGAACCTTATTACCTATCATCAAATTTCAACCATTCTCATTAAGGATTTTATCTCTTGCCTCTTCCTAATCACTATTGAGCCTATTCCTAGAGATCAAAATCCCATTGTTTATTCTCTTGCCTCTTCAACTTCTCTATTTCATCCACATCAAGTTATTTCTGATCCTTCCTTTATTATATAAATAAGAAAATCTCTATCTTCAACTCAACCACCAAATTCGCTTATCTATAATATTGAGGATGTTACCATTAGATAAAGCCCTTGGTATAAAAACATCATTCAATTCTTAGAACACCAAACTTATCCTCCTAATTTAATCTCTCTTGAAAAGACATGCATTCATAAACAAGCTTTCAAGTATGTATTTTGACACAACATCCTTTAATATCATAACATTTAAGGTACCTTGCTTTATTACATTATGAAAGATGAGTTCCATCCTCTTCTTGAACAAGCTCATGGGGGCATTTGTAGTGGTCACTATAGCGGACATGTTATAGCATGCAAATGCCTATGTATGGGTTATTTTTGGCCTACTCTTGAAAAATATGCAATTAAATATGCTAAAAAGTTTACTCCATGTCAAATTCATGATGATCTTATCCATTCACCTCCTATAAAACATTAAAATATCAATCCTCTATGGCCATTTTTCATGTGAATATTTGATCACATTGGTAAACTCCCTCACTCCCAAGATGGGCATGTATTTATCATCACCACTACTAAATATTTTACCAAGTGGGTAAAAGCCATACCCCTCATTAGCATCACTAGTCCTACCATTTCCTAATTTAATCTTAACAAATTATTTGCCACTTTGGCATTCCCTATACCATCATTTCCAAAAATGGTGGTAACTTCAAAAACAAATAAATTAAACAAGTTTGCAAAAAATTCAAGATCAATAACAAGTTTTCAATGCCTTATCATCTATAATGTAATGGTCAAGCTGAGGCCACCAATAAAATTCTCAACAAAATTATCCAAAATATAATTCATGAAACCCACACATTTTGAAATATTCATCTTTTCCCTATACTTTAGGCCTATCAGACTACCATATTCATTTCCACTAGAACAACTCCATTTTCTATAGTCTATGGTTCTGAGTCAGTCCTTCCTTTAGAAGTTGAGCTTCCCTCTCTTTGTATGTATCTTTATGGAATTATTCTTGATGAAGAATTATGTGAAGCTCACCTTCATGTCCTTGATAATCTTGTTGAATTCCATATTTATGCCTTGAAACATAACCACCAATACAAGGATTGCATCACCAAATAACATAACAAACCTGTTAAAATCTACACTTTTAATGTTGGTGATCTTGTGCTTAAATTATATTACACCCATGACAAAGAAGGTAAATATGCTAACAAATGATGGGGCCCATATTTATTTAAAGACATTCTCAATCTAAACACTTACCATATTCAAACCAATAAAGGCCATGTTTCCAAAGAGCCCACCAACACCCAATTCCTTGAAAATTAATTTACTTAAACATTTACTTCTTGTCATGTTTTCTATTTATATCAATCTAACAGTTTTTATAGGTTACCTAAGCATAGGTCTCTCCCTCTAAAATATTTTCCTTCCTTTTACAAACATTTATTCCTCCCTTTTGGTCTTTTTATTTATTGATGTATCACATTATTCTTTATCTTCTTGCATTTTTTCTTGTTTTTGACACCCCTTGGGTTTTTCTTTTGTGAGTTGCTTTGTAATACTATGAATAGGACCCAACATTCCTCACAAAACCACCATCTTTTATCTATTTTTCTCTTTCATTGTTGCTACTTCCCAATGTTGTTTTTACATTCCATGGATTTTTATTTTGAGAGTCTATTTATAAGACCATGGATAGGACCCAACATCCCTCATAAAAATACCACTATTTCTTTGCTTACATCATTTTACTTATCAGCACCCTCATGGGTCTCTCTTTTATGAGTTACTTTCTAAGACTATGGATAGGACCTGACCATCCTCATTAAATTATCACCTTTTTCATGTTATTTATCCTTGTTCTCAAAATTTAGCTTTTACATCTTTTGCTAGATGAAATCTACACAACAATCTGTGTTAGCATGTCTTCCTCCATTTCCCTCATTCTTATGACAAAGAATCACATTTTACTATCATTGTATCCCTCTTTCCACTTTATCATATTTTTTTGTGATTTGATTTAATTTAAATTGTTCCATGTGTTATTCCTCTTGATTTCCCCTTCCTTTCATATCTGCATTGGATAAAATAAGGTTGAAGTCAAGACACCACTTTTATTTCACCTAGATTTATGAGACTCTTAGACCCCATGCTCTTTCAAGATTCTATCTCTTAGCAACCTTATCCTAATTTTTCAAGGGAAACTCATCTTTATCACCCATGTTTGGTTTTCCAAATACATATGGAGGAGGAATAAAAAATTACATCAATAAAGTTAAAATCCAAATCATTTGAAATAAAAGTTAATTATATCTAAAAGGTAACATATAAATTTCAAAAGTCAAATTCACACTAAAATACATGATTTAAATCACATCGCCTTATATTCTAAGATTAAACTTCATAATTGGCCTCATGGTAGAGCTAAGGTCCTTTAGGGTGTGGTAGGCTAGTATATTAGAAGAGGAGAATTAAAAAATCTTTTGGTGCTACTTACTTTCTTACACAATTACCCAATCTTTGTAGTAGACCAAAAACTCTGTAAGGGGTCCTAGAGAATAGGTAACATGTCATGAAGAGTTAGGTCCATTTTAATTTTCATGAATTTATCCTTCATGGGATGATCTATATACTCCATTTTTTGACCTATGACTTGTGTAGCTAAGAGAAGTTCTTCATAGTCCTTAAGGTTGAAAGTCCTTTTATTTTGACAAACCTAATTTGAGTGTCTTGACTTTGATAAAGATTTCCTCTACCTTGGTTTTTACTTCATTCTTCCCTCCACCCATTTCATTTTCCCCCCTTGATAGACAAATTTTGATTCTAATTTTTTTTCCCTTTTTCTTTAATTCCTTCTTCTTCATCTCTAAAAAACATGTTAGCACTACTTTTTTTCAATTTTATCTATCCTTAGAGCCAACCAACATGTTTGAAAAAATATGGATTTTTTTTCTTTACACCATTATTTTACATTTAATAAACTGAATTTACTTTCTTTTTATCATTTATCATTATTTTTTGTCTTATTGTTATGGACACCTGAGTTCATACCCTTTTTCCATTTCTAAGTGTGGTTGGCTTGTTATTTATTACTTGATAATGTTGTTTTCCCTTTTATGCATCATTTTTCCATTATTGAGTGAGATGTGGATTGTTACTGCTCACTCATCAATGTTTTTTTACCATTTAAAAAAAAAATTAATCATTTTTTGTCTTACCATCTTTTTTGACATGTATCCTTGGTTTGATTTGGTGAGTTTTCCCTTCTTACTTAAGGATATCTTGTTTGAATTTTTTGATCTTTAGTAGCCTTGGCTTTTTGATTACCTGATTTACTCTTATTATTTGACTTGGTAATTTTATCTAACATATCACCTATCACCCAAACTTTCCAAATTTCCTAAGTACATCCCATCCTCATAGCACCATCTATCTTGGATTTTCTTGCATTTATTTGTTTTTTCTCTTTAGTTTTGTATTCTTGGGTTTGTTGAAAGCAGTCTTTATACCCCACATAATAAAAACTAATAACACAACATAAAAACATCCCATGATATACGTAAGTCAAGGTACATATTTAATTTAGTTTTTATATTAGTTTCCCTTTCAATCATTTACTTTCAATTATTTTTTCTTTAAAATACTACAACTTTTTTTTGCATCAGTGTTGTGTGTGTCCTTATGTTCTTTCTCAAAGCACCTTAGTGACACATGATGATATTCAAGTGGGTCATATGTATACACATAATAATTTTAAATTTTATCAAATAATTATTCTTTACATATTGAAAGAACCCATCAAGACTCAATCTCTCTAAGTACACGCCCTAAGGGGTGCACCGAGAAAGGGCTGGTCAGACCTTTGGTGCTTCATAGGATTTTTTCCCCTTATTTACACATTATTACCAATCCAAATAGCTCAAAAAAACATTCCCTAAGATATTTCTCTTCATTTGATTATTATTCTACTCTTTTATTCTTTACATCCCTCTTTTCTTGTCTTCAACTCATTTTTTATTCTTAGTTATATTAGGTTGACTGGGTTGACCTATTATAGTTTAGGGATATTCTTAAATTTATTAGCTTGTTAACCATTTAGATGACCTAGCTCAAACTTGATAATTTGTCCTCAAAAACACACTGGGTTGACCCTATATAGTTAATGTTCCTGAAAGGATTTAGGTCAAGATCTACCTATATAGACAAGATCATTTCATTCATTATTAATATGTGAAATTAAGATTTATTATTCACTCACTCTTCTTCACAATATGTTTTTTCACCATTATACATGAGGATACTTATCTTATGTTTTCTATTTTGAGAATCTAGTCTTTTGGATAAGTCTTGGATGCTTTGGCCTTTATAGTGATGATACTTACAAACCACAACAACCTCTTATGAATACCCTTTGGCCAAGGGAGAGATTGAGTATCGATGGGTTCAAATTCAAGTAAGTATATTCTAACTTTATTCTCCTCTCTTTTATTAAATAAAATTAGCATAAGTGTTGGATCGAATAATACTATCTTTCATATTTTATGTATTAGGGTGTTACTCATACTTAATTTAATTAAATTTCCATATACATGTTTGTTTTATTTTTTGTAACCCCCCAATTTTTACCACAAGCTTTGGTTTGTACTTAATTAGATTTAATTTTTTATTAGAATAAGTGAAATGTTTTACACCTTAAGACTCCATTAGGTTTGTTATGTGATTATGTTAATTTGTAAGCTTTGAAACCCTTCCTAGCATGAAATGTTGTGATAAGTGATACGAGTGATCCCCTAATTAGGTCTATCAGATCCCCACATTGGTCATGCTCCCACTTAAGAAGTGTATCCCCAATTAAAAGTGTAGGTATGTTATATCTTCTCTAATATAGTATTGGTTTATATAAATGATACATTTTTAATTGCATACACCCCTAACATGTTTCATATTCCTCAAGGCCCCTTATTAAGTTTTTGATTTGTTATGAAGATTGGGTAAATATGTGAGAAAGTAGTTAGAAATAGATATTATATGTTATAATGAGACCTCCTATCCTACTCTAATGCCTACCACACTCTAATGGACTTTGGCTCTATCATGAGGCCAACTATGGAGTTTGAGCTTAAGTAAGATAAGATATGTGCCAATTGAAGATCATGTCTTTTCATGTGAATTAAACTTCAAAATCATGTGTATTTTTATCATTACCTTTTATTTATTTTATGATATGTATTTTTAATTTTTATAAATTTTTATATTCCTCCTTAACATAGGTTCAAACAATTCGAGTGAAATAATTGATAAGCACAAGATATATTACACTTGGTCACTAGAGAAAAGTACTACGAGACCATGGTGTTAAAAAAATACTAGACTTGCCCAAAATTAAGTGTATAATATCAAAATTAACCTTTGTATTCCTCATATGAAGGTAAATAAATGGAATATGGGGATAAGATATTCATACATGTAATAATTAATATAATTATGGGTATGCTTATAGATAATCATAAGGATGCAAAGTAATATTATAATAGTGGCATGGGTTATGCTATGATATCCAAGTCAATTGGAATATATACTATCCTAACAAAGATCTATCATAAATAGTAATGAAAGTAGTGATCATCCTAAAAGAGGGGGAAAATAAATGGTCATTCCAAAAATGGGGGGAATAGAAATGGTGTTTTAAATTATCACAACTAGACCAAAATAAACAATAATAAATAATACATGAAGTTGATACTAAGCTTTAATATTAAAATGAAGGCTAAAATTAGGTATTATAGGTTTTAATCAATGAAAAAATGGTGTAAAAAATATATCATTAAGGTAGAGTAAGTGTAGAGAAATAAATTATTGAAATGAAAAAGAACCATAATATAATTGAGATATAAATAAAAATGCATCACAAATGCTTATAATGAAATGTAAATATCAAATCAAATCATAAGATAATGTGTAGAATAATATGATATGACACAAATATGTTTTCACTTATTTTGATAAATATCTCATCATAAATCATCAATAACATCAAATAATTAATTTTTAAACAAAAATCTAGCTCTAATCATAATCTCATCTATCTTCACAAATATTTTTACAAGGACATTTCGACACATTATATCTATGAATAAATTAGGAGAATGAGAATAAAAAATAAGAGGGTGTGGTACCTCATGTAAGGGATATTCAATGAGAGAAACTTGCATTGGTGTGTGGTTGATATCCTCTAATCTATGACAAGGATCAAGTTAAGGAGATGGTTGAACCTTCATCTTAGAATGACATTGATATCATTATTTAGAAGGTGAAGGTGTAGGCCTCAAAAAGTCATGGCAATCTTTTTAGATTACTCAATATCTATTTTTATGATGTGCAATGTACTAATTCCAAAGGAAAAAAAACATCCCAATGTTTGGGGATACACTCTAGAGATATATTACAATGTGGTAGATTATTTTAACCATAAGGATGTATTATTTAAGGATGAAGTACATAAATATATTTTTGAATATTTCGGTAGTGTGTCAAAGTATGCATAATCATTCCATGGAAAAAAACAATTGAATATTTTGGTAGTGTGTCAAAGTATGCATAATCATTCCATGAAAAAATAAGTTTGACTAAGAGTAGATGACTATGGAGGTTGAATAATTTTGGAAGAAACAAAATTTTAAGGTTGTTTATGTGCTAGGAATATTTAGTATCCTTGAAAATCCTTGGTCAATGTCTAACAATTTTGTGAAACTAAAAATATGGCTCATGTTACCATCATCTAAGTGGGGATTAATTCTTAGGCATGGGTAAGACCACATCAAATACATCATCATTATCCAATTATCTAAGAGTAGGCTCATGAGTAGGAATTTTAGTTATAATATATGGCCTTGGTGTAGGTCAAAGTAATTTTGCTAACATCTTGGGAGGAAATATGCTCAAATGACTATAATTTGGTGAGCTAGTATGTTTCTATCATGGCATAATCAAGGAACATAATCTAAAGGTGCTTAGAATTGACTAGAATAGAATGGGAAGAAGTTGGTATCTACTCCATCTAAGACTCATGAACATTGATAGAAGAAGAAATAATGTTAGGTGTAGTTTAAGGATAAAGAACAACATCCACTGAATGAATATTATATAAATGTAAATTAGACTTGTAATAATGATGTAAGGAATATCGATAGTGAAATATTTGTGACCTTGAATTGGGAATAACCATCTAAGAATGGGTCATCTAAATAATAATTATCATACCAAGGGTACGAAGATTGATACAGAAGTCATAAATTACTCTATCAATTTAGGAATAATGATGAATTTATTACTTAGTCATGAATACTGAAGTTATATTTTTTAGTTGAATTTTAGTGAGAATAAAATAATAAATAACATGGTAACCGAGTGATAATTATAGAAGGGACATACAAGCTTATAATATTAAGACTGATCTCACTGGGATTGTCATTGCCAAAACCTAATATGTTAGGTGGGATGTGTATGGAAAAAATTAATATATATCTACAACTTATTTTATCTATTAAATCTAAGATCAGATAAAGTCCTCAACTAACATCTATTGTAATAAATTATATATCAAGAGAATGAACAAATTAGATCCACTAAACCTAACTAAGGGATAACTTATCATAAAACACTAAAGGAGAGAGTTCCAAATCCTTTAGGTAAATAATACTATGCAATAACCCTAACTAATTCTGAATACATGAAATAAAACAAATATGGTGTTATCAAATCACATAAAACAAATGGGAATGGTTAAAATAAAAAAAATAACCAAGGGATCATGGTAAGAAAATGGGGACCTAGATAACCTAAGGTGGAATATGGAAAACAAAGAAAACTTTATATACATACCAAGTTTAATTATATAGGTAGTATAATTAAGGAGTTAAACATTCAAACCTATTACCTTGTACATTTTCTATCTATCAAATGAAATAACAAAAGTTAGAGATATTTACCTTTGAGTGAACCTATCAACTCTCAATATCCCCCTTCGACAATGGTGATTTGAAAGATATTGTTGTGTATTTGTAAGGATCACACTATATAAATCATATCTATGCTAAAATAATCCTACTTTACATCCAAGACTTTAGAAAAGATAAGATATAATCCCTCAAGGAAAATACTAAACAATGACTCCTTCACATGTACATGTAGAAAAATTATGAGCTGTAATAAAGTGAAAAATGAATGTTCCTTTACTTATTGGATTGAATCTAAGGTTTTATTTATAGAAATGGATAACACATAATACTTTTAAAACTTTAGCCAACAAGGTTGGCTAACATGACCTTGTTTATAAAAAGTTGTTATTAGGCCTTGAATTAGGTCAACCAAGATGACTTAGTTTCATACTATGTACTGTAAATTTTGTAATAGGGTCAAACAGACTAAATTAGTAGTAAAAATGGGTGACAAGGTCATCTAGGCTAAATTTTTAGGAAAAGTGGTTGAACTAGTTACATGCTATTGTATATGGAGATTGATTATAGCATTAAGGCATGGAAAGTTTTCAAATAAGCAATATATATATATATATATATATATATATATATAAACATTTAATTTGACATTTAGGTTTGGACATCGAAACTATTATACTTTAAGTTATATTATCTATATATAATAATTTATGTTTGAGAGTGGTTTCAGACTTCTAGGATCTATAATGCAAATTATAGGTTTTGGAGAGCCTTAATGGATTTTAAACTTGGCCATATTTCAAGATTTTATTATTTTAGACATAGCCATATAGGGTTTTAGTATTTTAGGGAGACATAATATGAGTTAAATGTATTTAAAATTATAAGGAATATGGAATAGTAGTAATAATTATATTATTTAATGATAATCTTTAGAAGCACCAATGCTCTGCCCATCCCTTTCCCAATGTACCATTTAAAGCATGCATTAAGAGAGATTGAAACTTGATAGGTTCTTTCAAGAGAGAAAGTATTATTAAATGATTAATTTTTATAAATATTATTTGTATAATATGCCCCACCCAAAGCTCATCATATGTCATAATATTGTAATATGGGATGGTTCTTCGGGGAAATAACATAACAACACAAACATTGATCTAACTTAAACTAAGTACGAAAATAAATGATGGAATTAACTAAAAATAAATAAAATTACCATATACATACCTTGAAGTACACTTATATTGAATGAATTCATGAAATTTTTCACAATCTTGATCATGGAGGGGCAATACCTGCATTTAAGAAACCCTATGGACATAAGACTAAAAATAGAAGCAATGTGTGTTTACATAGAATGGTCAAAGTAGAAATTGAGAAATATTAAACTTATTAAATTACATGGAAAATTGGCAATTTGGGATCATAAAGGCTAGGTTATAACTAAAACACCAAACATGTAATGAAAAATGATGAAAAATTAATGTATAACACAGTGAATCATGTGAAAAAGAATGTAAAACATTGTAAGTAAATGAAAAGTAAATGTAAGAAAAAAAACAAATATATGGAAGTAAATGAAAGTAATCTATTATAAAATCAAGCATAGAAAACATAAATGATTAAAAATTAAAATTTAAATCAAAATTAAAACAAGCATGTCAAGTTAAACATAAATAAAAACATGCAAGCATGTCAAATATCTAATGTGAGATAAGTAAAGTCCAAAAAAATAAAACAAGAACATGATGGATAAATGAAAATTCAAAAGTTGTAAAGAATGATCAATCAGACATCATGATTTTTGTAAAATATAATTTAATAAAATAGAACCACATAATGAAATGAATAGTATGATAATAATATGGTGTGGTAAGCAAATGTGAAGGGATGTTTGTGAAGAAAACCTAGTCCTATCTAAGGTATTACAATGAACCTCAAAAACTATAAACTAAGAGGCTTAAGTAGGTATATGTGATCAAATAAAAATAGTATCTAATAAGGAGATAATTAGAATAATATGATGTAAATAAATAAAAGGAGGTGTGACATGGGTAATGTAAAAATCCTTAGCAGTAATGAGACATACTAGGTAAGTGGACAAGGTTAGAAACTATTGACATCATGGACTTAAGAGACTTCAACTAGTGAACAAAAAGCTTGGGATAACAAATTAATTATGTAGGTCATCCCATGAATGATATATGAATGAAAATTAAAATGGACCTACCCTCACATGATGTATTCCCTATTCCTTAAAATACATTACAATGTTGTCAGTATACTATGAAGATTGGGTATTTGCATGAGAAAGTAGGTGGCACTAAATAATATATGTTATAATGAGACTGTTGTCTCAAAATATTTCACCCTAGAAGATGGTGTTCAATCCTCTTAAATATTTTATAAAAATTGGACTACTTCCAGGTGTGTGGGGCACTTATAGTGGAGGTGCACTTCTAAGATTGAAAGGGTTAGATCCCTGGATATGACTGGATGTGTTTATGATACTAAAACTAACTAACATGGGTGAAAAGGGAGAGAAGATGCATAAATTAAACTTAAACTAAGAGGTGATACACCAAGAGTTTCTTCCAATCATACACTTAATATTTTCATAATGTACTAAGACACTCAAACTAGCCTCACACCATCAATGGAGCTCCCTAACATTAGTGTTTTCTCATGAAGGAAAATAACTACTCAAAAAATGAAGGCAAGTGAAATAAAGTTTAGATATGGCACTACAAAAATCATACACACTTCAAGGGTCTATTTTATTATCATACACTTCATGGAACTTATTAGGAGAGAAATCATTTACAACCATATATTTAAGGATCGCATGAAAATAAGATGAACTTAATCTATACTTGTCCTTCAAGATGGATCTCTTTAAACACATAGTTAAAATAGACTTAGAGTATAAATATCTTGATTATAATTATTTTAAGTACAAATAAAGGTACAATTTTGGTTGGGATTCACCATACCAAAAGTTGGAATCCTAAACAATGACCAAAAAGGCCCAATTTATAGAATTTGGAAGGAGAGAGAGGAAGAAGTTGAAGAGACACAAGGACATGTGTCATCAAGTGAAAATAAGTTACAATTTCATGTATAGGAGATGTGGGATGAGATATGATAGGTCAAGAGGTACACTATCAAATTAGATCACAAGGAAGGTTAAAAGTGGCATAAAACTACCAATTTTGTGTAAGAAACTACCTATTTGAGTTGCCTTCCAAAAATACCACTATCCATAAAAAATATGAATTATAATGGTTGTCTATTATATTAGGGGTTAAAATAAACATCATCCATGCATTGGACTGGTCTCTAATCATTACTATTGTTGTGGACATGTGCAATCATTTCAAGTAGTTTCAAAAGCCTATTTTCCATGCACCTTCTCCACTTGGAATTCAAAACTCCTCAAACCTACAAATTGATCCATGAACAAGAGGGAATGACGCCTATTTTCCATGCACCTTCTCCACTTGGAATTCAAAACTCCTCAAACCTAAAAATTGATCCATGAACAAGAGGTAATGACACCTATTAAAGACTTATAAATAATTAGTTTCAAGAAGAAACCTTTAAAAGGCTTCCCTAATTATTTTTCAACACTTTTCCAAATGTTCACTATTCTAGCTCACTAGATTGGCTGAAAGTGAGGGCTTAGTTGGGGTAATTATATGATGAATAATGATATTAGATTAATTTTTGGAGTCATCTCCATATTAATTATTTCTCCCAAAGTTGGTTTCATCTCCTAATTCTTTTTCTAGCTTACACACCACTAAAAATGGCCAAAACAATCCTTGTTTTCCCCTATTCCTTAAAATTATGTACAAACAAAACAAATTTATAGAATCCTATGAGATCTGTATAAATTTTTTATTTAATATCCTTGTTCCAATTCATTTATTTTATTGCACTTGTAGCTTAATTTCCACCATCAGTTCAAGAATCAAGGTTTGCAAGGGTTTTTGAGTGATCTATGCTCTTAACATTTGTTGATAAAGAACAAAAGTTGGAGTAATTTCTAAATTCCACTGAGGGATTATTAGGTATCCTACATAAATACTATAGACATCTTGATATCCCATGAAAATTATTATGAAAATTTTGAGCTCCTTAAGTTGGCATTCAAGCTATTTTCAAGCATTTTGATAGGATCTGAGCACCTCCCAAGACAAGAATGGCTCCTTGATGAGTTCCTTTACCAAATGAGAGTTGAATAAACTCTTATTATTACATATAAACATGTTTAAACATGTTTTATATCTCGTAAATACCCCAAAATTAAAGTCACCCCTATTTTGGAATAAGGAACATGCCATGGCAATAGGCCTGCTTGCCTTTTGAAACCCAACTTGACACTCGCATGGATTTATTTGAACTATGATGGATTTAAAATATCTAATACACACATTAAATATTTAATACAACAATTTTAAATCATATCTTAGGCCAAAACACATATTTACCCTAAAATTGGACTCTTGCTCTTGGGTCTGCCTATGGGGTTTGATTACAACCCTTGTTGTGTAGGATGGCCTATTTGCTTTCCAAACTCATATAAAGTTTTCATAGGTTTCCATAAACTTCCTCCAGATTATAAAATAATTTTTTGGTCTTTTATTGGCCTCTAGTTCATGATTTGACCTCTTTTCCTCAAAACTATCCCCTTATGCAAGACAAAAGTGACCCTACTATAAGACAAAACAAAGAGGGTTTACCTAGATAGATAATAAAATAAAATAAATTAAGAGTTTTTTATGGGTCAAAATTATGATTAATACCTAATTTTATCTTATAAATCTTCCATTTTCACCCTCAACTCTCTAAATCTATAAAACAAACCTTTTGAAGGTGCATGAATGTGAGAGTAAGCAGGATTAGCTTGTGTTTGGGGTTTAAATGAATGGTTTGGGTTTGATTACGAATTTTTATGGATGATTTTTGATATAAAAAACCAATTTAAACCACCTATAGTTCAATTTATCTTCAAAAACCTCCTCCCATGCTTCACATGGCCTCATTTCATGTATTTCCTTACCATGGTTGAGTGTACGAACTGAGACAATTTTTACTTAGGTGAAAGCTTTTTGGTACATGAAAGGTGTTTTAATCATGTAATATCCATAATTTTATCATGATGGATCAACCTATTTTTTTTTAAAACCATCCTTTTTTGGCTAAGGCACCAAACTTTCATAGGTTCATCTCTTACTTATGACCTTGTTGGGCTATGATAGTGGGCAGGGGATCTCCTTTATTTTATTTAGGTGCCTTTAATTGGATATTTTACCAAGGTTTCAACACATTACATAGTAAATTTTTGACTCAACTTGATATTCCGATGTGATATATATTTCAGACCTATCCCTTTTGACACTTTTAAGCCTTTCAAGTACTCACTATCCTCTTAGACTGAGACAGTCCTTAAGACCTTATTTGTAGGTAGTTCTTGGATCTATTCTATGGATATGGACTTATTTATCATATTATTAGGTCATGAGATTTAATTCATGATTTTATTTTTTATGGTAAGCCTCCAAACCCCGTCAATACATGATTTGGTCCACAAGGAGGATTTCTCTATCTTGACTATGGTAGGTGCATTCTTTTGAACTTAGAATTAGGGTGAGTGCTTGCCAAGTATCATCCAATAATTTTTAACTAATTTTCATTTTTTTTATCTTAATTTTTCACCTTACCAATATTTATATGTCCATTTGGACCTAAAACTACCCAGTATCTCATCAATACTACTGTAGGTAGCAATTTATAGGCCTGTGGGTATTTTAGGATGGGAATGACATGAAGTTGGTCTTGATGGATGATTTGGAAATTATTTTATATTCCAAAAGTCATTAATTTTATCTTTTAAACATTTTTTTATCCCTAAAATTCACTAAGAATCCTCTAAATTCCATAATCTTTATCCCACTATCTGCCCAACTGTAGGTGGCTATTTTTCATTCTTTATAGGACTGTAGGTGTTCAAGGTGGAGTTTAAGCCTCAAAAAATGTGTACCAAGTATTTCATGATCTCTATATAATCTCATTTCATTCATATAGATCATCCGCATGCCTCATTTCATCTCAAAGATTCCTTCAAATATAGGTGTGCATTCCTAGGTTGCGGATGATCTAGGTTGCGGATGACCTATATGAATGAAGCAGGCTATAGGTGTGCATTCCTAGGCATGTAGGTTGTTTTTAAAGCCATTTGAAGTATATTTGAGAGCTTTATAGATCATTGATATTGAATTTAGATTATGGAGGCACCACACATAGGCCTCATATTATATTTAGCAACCTTCCATACAATATTTTGTACCGATTTCCCAAAATTTGCTTTTACTACCTCTTTATACCCTATGTATAGATAGGGGATGGTCTAAACGAAGGTCATATCATACAATGTAGCTCTCCTTTATGATCTAAGTGCTCAAGACTAGTTGCTATAGCATTTTAAATATTTTTTCCCCTACTAGACAAGTCTTATAAATTTCAAACATAGTGTAGACATAAAATTTCTCTTGGAATCCTGTAGATAGCACAACTTACTTTTAATGCCTTTTTGTCATTTTGGAGGAGCTCAAAACAAACCTTCCACTTACCCTCTAGCCCTAAAATTTGACATGGTTGATTCTTATACCATAGGAAACTAAATGATCATACTGGGTATTATATAACAACTCCCTCTTGAATATATGAAATTATTTAGAACATCTTGGATCACTGTTTGACCATTTTAGAGCCACTAGGCCTGACTTCAATCCTTACTCCATTTTGATGTTTTACCACCTTTTTTGTCAACTAGGATCATCAATAGGATTTTTTAGGAATTATATATGGAAAAGAAACTTAAAATGGATTGATTATCCCATTGAAACACCTCCATAAGAGCTATCTATGGTATCAACTGTAGATGACATTCTCCTTTCACAAGCATAACTAGGACCTTTCTCCATATTTACTAGTTTGTAACATATATGTTCCTTTTCCCAACATTCAAATGAATTTAATAGGTCTCCCAACCTTTAAATACCATTCCATAACCTTCATATCCCATTAACGACATTATCATACTCTTGTAGGTGGAGATTTTTGACTGTGTTATGCAAGGAGGTCATGAAGAAGTAAGAAAATGCAAGGAAAAAGTTATCCAAGAACCAAAAAACAAGATATAAACTCTTATATTAATTTAAAACACACACACACACACACACACACACACACACACACACACACACACACACACACACACACACATAATCCCCAAAACATATTAAAACACTCTTTTTCAACATGAATTCAATGTTTTCAAAGTAAGTGAAGTGACTATTAGTGCAAATTCAAGCCTTTGGCAATCCTAGAAGAGGATTTCTCATAAGATTGAAACCTCCAAAGAAAATTGGATAATTAAAACATCATTAAATCCATTTTTGGACACCTTAAACACCAAAACACATCAATCTTAGGCAAGCAAAGCTGAAACAAGTTCAAAAAGAGACACCCTCTTGGATGTAAACTTTTAAAAAGCTACCTATGGTGTTGAAGATTGTTAATAGAAGAGGATGCACCAAATTTAAATTTATTATGACATATGTGTACTATAATTATACCCTTACCCACCCCCAAAATAATTTCCTCCAACTTGAACTGTATGACTCATGGTGAGTGTTTGAACTTAAGCCTTCTTTGTATGCCAATAAAGAAAACAAGAAAAATGAGTTGTAGAAGAATTTTTTTGCATTATAATTTAATTAAAAAAAAATAAATTAGTTTGGGGAGGTGAATACACACCCCATCCACGTTTTTGGCTGACGATGGACTTGGGAAGTCTATATAAGTACCTAAAATCTCCCATTTTAAGGAAAAAATAATCTTTCTTGATCAACCTACCAAATTTTAGTTAGGCACAAATAATACATGATCCCTAGGACAAATGGGACATGATATGACATTTTTACACTTTCATGATTCAAATTTTTTTTGTATAAACCATTAAATGCACTTAAAATGACCTCTAAATAACCTAAAAATGATAAATGGACCTAGGGGCTAATGACCAAAGGTAGCATAACATTAAATGACATCAATTTACCCTTGAAACACCTTATAATTTTTTTATCCTATAGGGTTGACTCATTTTGACTAAGGGTAAAAATGGTCAACATTCTTGGTGATTCATAGGGGTGGTATGCTTATTATGCCTAAGACCAGTTGTTTTACACCTTCGTTGGGCACAAAGTCATGCATATGGACACTTAAACTGAATTGGTTATACCTTTGACTCAAATAACAAAATATGGTTGACTCATACACAAAAAATCAAAGACACACACACCAAACCAAGGAAACACACAACAAGAAGATAAACACACAAGACACACATGTGCATAAGCACTTAAGAAACTAAAGACAAACTAAAACAAACATACTCAAACACTAAAAAACTTGATATGAACACCTCCTCTTGGATCAAAAGGGTAGCTTGGAACTTTTCTTGCTTCATGGAATGAAGGAATACATGAGTCATGGAACCTCTTTATCTTTGGCATCAATGCCTCTATCTTCTTCATGGTGCTCAATAAGACACAAGTAGATCCAAATAGATTATCCATTAAAATCAACTTCTCCTACATCTCAACCAATTAAAAAATTTCATAGGATTCTTCAAATTTGATCTCCAATGGTGATGAAACAAGACTTACACTCTTGTTTTTTGTGGTATTCTCCATGAGATTGGATTTCTCTTCTTGACATATGAGGTCACCAAGTTGATGTTATTCATGTTTCAATGCATTTAAGGGTGGCTCAAAGTTAGATAAAGTCATGGACTAATCTCCAAGAACTATGTATTCTATCTTAGTTTCATGAGACTCTTTCAATGATGCAACTTCTTAAAGAGAGACTTGGCCTTCATACTTGATATTTCTCTCCACTTCATGCTTGGGATGGTCATCTACAATCTCATGATTAGGCATGGAGTCTTTTTTCTCTTGAATAACGACAAGGATCTCTTGAGTTGAAGTCACATTACTTTCTTCCATAACCACCTCATATCTTTCATCATCCTTTTAAACTTCTCTCTTGACCTTTTCTTTTCCCCAAGACTTCACATTTTGGTACCAAGTTAGAAGGTTGGAACTAGTTTTTTGATGACTGAATAGGTTATTTTTCAAGGAAATGGATGGAAAAAGAGAGATAAAAATGTCTAGGGGTTTGGGATGAGGTATGATGGTCATGTATGGGCATGGAGATGGGTGGAACATATTGAATGGGCTCTTGAGGGAGAGGTAGGATAGGATGAGCAATAGGGAGAAGATATTCTTCATACAAGCTTTCATCATATTCCTCATCTTCTTGAGAATCTTCATAGCTTTTGGGAGATTCTTTTATAGTTACAACTTGTTCCATATCCCCTTGAGCATTCCATCTCTCCAACCTATCAACCCACTATTGAAAATCCTTTCTTTCCATAGACAATCCCTCACTAATGACATATTGATTCTTTTCTTCAACATACCACACATATCCATCAATAACCTAACTGAAACCCTTAACCAATTCACAAGACCACCAAGAGTTTCATCACAACACTCATCTAGCACACCCATATGCTTCTCCAATTGGAATTTTTGCATAATTGCCCACACATTTTGAGAATGAGAGGTTTGGTAAGCTTGGACAAAGTGGCTAAGTTGTTGAACTTCTTCAATCGAGGTTTTGAGAGCTTCATATTTTTTCTCCCAACCAATGGTGTTTCTTAACTCATCATGGCAAGGCTGAGAGGGATATGGGTCATATGGCTGGTCAACAATAGCATACTCATTTAGAAATGGACTAGGTTGACCATATGACTACCATGACTCATAAGGAGGATAGTATTATTGAGAATAATATTGAGAAGGGTAGAAAGGGTCATGAAATGGCTGATAAAGAGGTGTATGGTAAGGATTCTCCTCATAGCCATCCATATCAACTTCATAAGTCACATGAAAAGACAAAAATTGATCAAAGTCTTTATCAATAAATACCTAGGGTGCTTACAACTAGAAATTCATTCGAAGTCACCATTGGTGCTTGATTGGATGCTTCCAAAAGCTTATGAGATATAAGACACACCAAAAATATTCTCACTATTTGGACCTTGGTCCCACTAGGCATGCCAAAACTATTGTCTCCAAATCTTTCACCTAAGAAGAGGGTGTTAAAACCTCTTCAAAATTTGAGCAACATTGGACTACTTCTAGGTGTGTGGGACACCTATAGTGGAATTAGACCTCTAGGATTGAAAGGGATATCTCCCTAGATATGAATCGATGTGCTTATGATACTATTACTACCTAACATGGGTGAAAAAGGAGAGAAGATGCATAAATTAAACCTACACTAAGAGGTGATACACCAAGAGTTTCTTCTAATCGTACACTTAAGATTTTCATAAAGGACTAAGACACTCAAACTAGCCTCACACCATCAATGGAGCTCCCTAACATTAGTGTTTTCTCATGAAGGCAAATAACTACTCAACAAATTAATTCAAGTGAAATGAAGGTTAGATATGACACTACCAAACTCATACATACTTCAAGGGTCTATTGCAGTAGCATACACTTCATGAAACTTGTTAGGAGAGAAATCATTTACAACCACACATTTAGGGATTACATGGAAACAAGATGAATTTAATCTATACTTGTCCTTCAAGATGGCTCAATTTCAACACATAGTGAAAAGAGACTTAGAGTATAACTAGCTTGCTTTTTACAATTTTGGTATGGCTTCACCATACCAAATTTTTGAATCCTAAACAATGGCCAAAAAGGCCTAATTTATATAATTTGGAAGGAGAGAGAGAAAGAAGAAGCTGAAGAGACATAAGGACATGTGTCACCAAGTTAAAATTAGTTAAAGTTGCATATATAGGAGAGGTGGGATGAGATATGCTAGTTCAGGAGGTACACTTGTTAAAATAGATCACAAGGAAGGTGAAAAGTGGCACAAAACTATCAATTTTTCATAAGAAACTACCTACTTGAGTTACCTTCCAAAACTACCCCTATCCCTAAAAAACATGAAGTCTAATGGTTGTCTACAATAAAATGGGTTACAAGTAACCTCATCAATGCATTATTCTAGTCTTTGATTATTCTTATTGTTATGGACATGCACAATCATTTTAGGAAGTTTTAAAAGCCTCTTTTCCATGCACCTTATCCACTTGACATTCAAAACTCCTCAAACCTAGAAACTGATCTATGAAAAAGAGGGAATGAAACTTTTTAAAGACTCAAAAATCATCAGTTTCAAGAAAAAAACCTTTATAAGGCCTCCCTAATTACTTTTCATCACTTTTCTAAATGTTCACTATTCTAGCTTACTAGACTAGCTAAAAGTGAGGACCTAGTTGGGGAAATTAGATGATGACTCATGAGATAAGATGAATTTTTAGATTTATCTCAAGATTAAATCTTTCTCCAAAATTTAGTTTCATCTCCTAATTCTTTCTCTATCTTGTACACCACTAAAAATGGCCAAAACAAGCCATGTTCTACCCTATTATATACAATTCCATACAAAAAAACAAATGTATAGAATCCTATGAGAGTCCTCTACAATTTTTATTTCATATCCTTGGTCCAATTCATCCATTTTATTACACCTCTGGCTTGATTTCCACCATCAAGTTAGGAATTGGGGTTTGCAAGGGTTTTTGAGTGATCTAGGCTCCTAACACTTGTTCATAAATAAAAAATGTTGAAATCCTTTATAATTTACACTAATGGATTACTAGGGGTTCTCCCTAACTCCTCTAAACATCTCTATATCCCATGAAAATGATTATGAAAGTTTTGAGCTCCTTAAGTTGGCATTGAAGCTATTTTCAAGCATTCAGATAGTGTCTAAACACCTCCCAAGCCAATAGTGGATCCTTGATGAGATAATTTTCCAACTGAGAGTTGTATAACCTCTTATTATGACCTATAAACATTTTAAAACACTTTTTATATCTCATCAAGACCCTAAAATTAAAGTCACGCCTGTTTTGGAATAAGGAACATACCATGCCAATAGGCATCCTTGCCTTTTGAGACCCAACTTGAAACTCCCATGGATTTATTTGACCTATGATGGATTTATCATCTATAATACATCCATTAAATGATGAATGAAACAAGTGGAAATCATATATTATGCCAAAACACATATTGCCCCTCAAATTGGCTTCTTGCTCTTAGGTCTGCCTATGGGGTTTAACTGTAACCCTTGTTGTGTAGGATGGCCTATTTAATTTATAGATATATAAATAAAGGTTTATTAGGTTTTCATAAATCTCTTCCATCTTATCCAATTATTACTTGGTTTTTTATTGGCCTCTAGTTCATGATTTGACCTCTTTCCTCAAAATTGTCCCCTTATACAAGACAAAAGTGACCCTACTCTAAGACAAAATAGAGATATTTTACCTAGATAGATCATAAAATCATTTTTAGAGTTTTATGTTTATAAATTATGATTCATACCAAATTTTATCTTCTAACTTCACCATTTTCACCCTCAACTCTCTAAATCTGTAAACAAACCTTTTGAAGGTGCATGACTATGAGGGTAAGCAAGGTTGGCTTGTGTTTGGGGTCTCAATGAATGGTTTGGGTTTTATTAGGAATTCATAGGGATAATTTTTGATATAAAAAACCTATTTCAACCACATATAGTTCACTTTATTTCAAAAACCTCCTCCCATGTTTCACATGGCCTCATTTCATGTATTTCCTTACCATGATTGAATGTATGGACTAGGACACTTTTTGCTTAGGTAAAAGGTTTTTTATGCATGGAAAGGTGTTTTAGGAATTTAATATCCATAATTTTATCATGAATGATCCACCTCACATTTTTTTAAAACCATCCTTTGTTTTCTAAGGCACCAAACTTTCACAGGTTCATCTTTTACTTATGACCCTATTTGGTTATGGTAGTGGGCAGGGGATCTCATTTCTTTGTTTTAGGTTCCTTTCCTTGAAGATTTTAACCAAGGTTTAAAAAAATTAAATTGTACATTTTTGAATCACCTTTATATTCTAATGTTATCCATATTTAAAACCTATCCCTTTTGATAGTTTTAAACCTTTCAATTACTCACTATCCTCTTGGATTGAGACAATCTTTAAAACCTTGTTTATAGGTACTTCTTGGCTCAGTTCTATGGATGTAGATTTATTTGTCATGTTATTAGGTAATGATACTTAATTAATTATTTTATTCCATATTTTAAACCTCTAAACCCTGTCAATACATGCTTTAGTCCTCAAGGAGGATTCCTCTATCTTGACTATGCCAGAGACCATTTGTCATGCCTATAGGTGCATTCTTTGGATCTTAGCATTAGGGTGAGTGTTTACCAAGTATCATCCAATAATTTTTAACTAATTTTAATTTTTTTATCTTCATTTTTCACCTTACCAATATTTATATGTCCTTTTGGACCTAAAATTGCTCACTGTCTCATCAGTACTATTGTAGGTAGCAATTTATAGGCCTGTGGGTATTTTAGGATGGGAATGACATGAAGTTGGTCTTGATGGATGCTCTGGAAATTAATTTAGATTCCCCAAGTCATTAGGCTTGTCTTTTCAACATTTTTTTATCCCTAAAATTCTCAAAGACTCCTCCATATGCCATAATCTTCATCCCACTGTCTGCCCAACTGTAGGTCGCTATTTTTCATTCCTTCTAGGCCTGTAGGTGTTCAAGGTGGAGTTCAAGCCACAAAAATGTGTACCAAGTCTTTGATTATATATATATAATCTCATTTAATTCATATATCTCATCCACATACCTCATTTTATCTCAAAGACTCCTTACCACCTAGACTGAGACTAACTTCATAAGTAGACTATAGGTGTGCATTCCTAGGTCTATAGGTTGTTTCTTAGGCCCATTGAAGTATGTTTAGGAGATTTGGAGCTCATTTATATTATATTTATTTTAGGTATGCCCCAAATTTAGACTATATATTTTCTTTATGAACCTTCCATACCATCTTTTATACCAATTTATCAAAATTTGCTTTTACTACCTCTTTGTACCCTATGTACGGATAGGGGATGGTCTAAGGAAATGTCATCTCATGAAATGCAACTCTCCTTTATGAAAAAAGTTCTTAGGACTAGTTTTTATATCATTTATAATTATTTCCCCCTACTAGACAAGTCTTATAACTTTCAAACATAGTGTAGACATCAAATTTCTTTTCGAATCCTATAGATAACACAACTTGCTTTCAATGTCTTTTTGCCATTTTGGAGGAGATCAAAACCAACCTTCTGCTAACCCTTTAGCCCTAAAAATTGACATGGTTTATTATTGTACCATATGAAACTAAATGAGCCTAATGGTTCTTATATAAAAACTCCCTCTTGAATATATGTAATTGTTTAGAACATCTAGGATCACTATTTGGCCATTTTAGAACCACTAGGCCTGACTTCAATCCTTACTCCATTTTGATGTTTTACCACCTTTATTATCAACCACGATCATTAATATGATTATTTAGGCATTATCTATAGAAATGAACCTCAAAATGGATTTATTATCCCATTATAACACCTCCATAAGAGCTATCTATGGCATCAGTTGTAGATGGCATTCTCTTTTCACAAGCATAACCGAGACCTTTCTCCAAATTTGCTAGTTTGTAACATATATGTTCATTTTACCATCACTTAAATTCATTCAATAGGTCTCCTAAGTTTTAAATTCCATGTAATAACCTTTAGATCCCATTGATGAGGTCAGCATACTCTTATAGGTGGAGATTTGTGACTATGTTATGTAAGGAGGTCATGAAGAAGTAAGAAAATGCAAGGGAAAAGTTGTCCAAGCACCACAAAACAAGATATAAACTCTTATATTAATTTAAAACTTATAAATAATCCCTAAAACATATAAAAACACTCTTCCCAACATGAATTCAATGTTTTCAAAGCAAGTGAAGTGACTATTAGTGCAAATTCAAGCCTTTGGTAAGCCTAAAAGAGGATTTCTCATAAGATTTAAACCTAAAAAGAAAATAAGATCATGAAAACCATTTTTTGACACCTTCAACAAAAAAAAAATAATCTTAGGTAGGAAAATCTGAAATAGGTTCAAAAAGAGACCCCCTCTTGGATGTAAACTCTCAAAAAGCTACTTGAGGTGTCAACGATTGTTCATAGAGGAGGATGTAAAAAATTTAAAATTATTATTACTTATGTGGAGTAGAATCAATCCATATCCATCCCCAAAATAATTTCCTCCATCTTGAACTGTATGGCTCATGGTGAGTGTTTGAAGTTGAGCCTTCTTTGTATGCCAATGGAGAAAATAAGCAAAATGAGTTGCAAAAGAATTTTTTTTACATAATCCTTAAATTAAAAACGTGTAAATGAGTTTGGGGAGGTGAAGATAAACCCCACCCACGTTTTTGGATGATGATGGACTTGGGAAGTCCATACAAGTGCCCAAAATCTCTTATTTTAAATTAAAAACTACTCTTTCTTGATCAACATGCCAATTATAAGTTAGGTATAGATAATATAGACTCCCTAGGACACATGTCACGTGATATGATCTTTTTAAACTTGAAAATTTCCAAAAAAATCCATGCAAAGAATTAAATGCACTTAAAATGACCTCTAAATGACCCAAAAATGATAAATAGACCTAGGGGATAATGACTAAAGGTAGAATAGCATTAAATGAAATTAATTGACCCTTTAAACACCTTATAAAAAATTTATTCTACCTATAGGGTTAAATAATTTTAACCAAGGGGGGTAAAAATGTACCTCATATGTATCATGAGGCCAACTATGGAGTTTTAACTATGACTATGATAGGTGATGTACCAAAGATCACATCTTTTAGAGTGATTTGAATTTTGAGATTGTTTTTTCCTTTTGATTATTACTTTTTTATTTTTTTTTATGTTTTGTATTTTAAATATTTTGGCCTTTTATATTCCTCCTCCTTACCAATAATTAGTTAAATAAGTGATGAACAAGAAAAATCTTATACTTAGTCACTAGGTATAAATACCTAAAGACCATAGTGTCTAAATATTCTTAGACTTACCCACAAGTAAGTGTGCAATCTCAAAATTAACTTATGTGTGCCTCAAATGAAATTAAATAAGGAAAATATGGGCATCATGAGAGATATATCCATGTAATAAGTGATAAAATTATGAATATGCTCATTTATTATCATGAGGAAATAAAATAATACTCTGAAAGCGATGGTACTATTCTATGATAGTCATGTTACTAGGGACATTGTACTAACCAATAAGGGATATAGTACAAACACCAATGAAAGTAGTACTCATAAAAAAAAGGGGGAATGTGAATTGAGGTAACATAATCATAAATATACTAAGGTAAATAATGACATAAATGTGATAAAATAACAATTAATTAAAAACCCAAAGGTGTTATCTAGGAACCATATGGGAAACAAATCCCAAACATAGTGTGATATAAAAAAGAAACAAAAAGGAAACCATGGTGTAAGTAAAGTGAAATAAAATCAAATAATCCAAAGTAAATAATATTGTAAGTAAAATTTAACTAAATGAAATAAAATACACAAAAAAATAAACAAGATTCAAAAAATGATAATCAAAATATATGTTAATGTATATATCATATATGAGCATGTGAAATATGAGCCTATGTGTCTTGAATGTTTTATTGAATTTGAATTTGCTTGTTATTATAAAATGTATAATAAGAGTGGTAAATTTAAGAGTCTCCAAAGGGTAATTAATGTAGGGATGGGCATCAAGAGATGCCCCAAAGTATGAAGTGACATGTGGATGTGTATCATAGGATGGCCCAATGATTGAAGTGACATGTGTATGGGCATCATGAGATGCCCCAACATATGATATGGATTGAGGTGAAGTTGAATTATTATAATGAACTACATTGGGCTAGACAATGTAGTTTGAGATAGGTAAATGTGTTGTTATGTTAGATTTTCAATATTTTTAAATTGACATAAGACATGTACAAGAGGTTTGATTAAGTATATAAGGTAAAAGAGGACCATTTATGATGCACTTTGAATTTGGCTTGTGAAATAGGTGATCATTGGGGTCATTTGACCTAAGAGGTTGATATTTTATGAATTGAAACATCTATTTAAGTTTGTTCAAGTTAGCTATCATTTTCTTATTGGTGAAATACGAAGGATTAACTATGGTTTGGAAAACATTAGTGGATGAGGTGGAGGTATGGTGTAATTATTGATGATCATTAATTCAATGATGTTCATGTGATTATGATTATTTTTATTGGTCTTGAAAAAATTGAATATATTCTTGATAATATTGTTGGGTAAGAGTATCAATATTAAAATGTGGACCAAGAAAGAAGGCAAGGTGTAATTAGTGAAGATCATGATAATGACCTATCATAGCATGCCACCAATCAAAATTATCATAATTGTACTATTTTGGAAGAGGTTAGGAAGGATCAAATATCATGTGTTTATAGGGTGGTAATTTCTTATTAAATTATTATAAACTCAAGGGAGGGTGGGTTAGGTTAAAATTGGTTGAATTGAATGCTCCCTTTATAGTTTTAGGAGGAGATGAATCAATGTTATAAGAAAATTATTGGGAAGATTCCTTAATAGTTACTTGAGTTGATTCAAATTGACTCATAAGAGAGTCTTGAATTTTTAGCTAGTCTATGTCTTCCTCTAAAGTTACAGGGGAAAAAATACAAACTTTTTATTGAAGAGGATCTTCAAAATCATTAAAATAGATTTAAAATATTATGATCACTCATGTTATGGTCTAATTTGTGAGATAGAGACTTAAATCATTTGATTAAAGGGTGAGAAAATTCATTAGGTAGCTACTTATAATTGATGAAGTGGCTAAGGATATTATTAGTAAGATCATTATGTTGGAATTCCTTTACTACAACATTGATTAAATACTTTAGTTATGTAATGGAATGTATAGGAATTTGATTATAACCTTCGAGTGCATCACCAAAAAATGTTTTAGATAGGATATTGGTGGTAGAAAATGTGTTATTTTAGATCCATTCATTATAAATCTTACCAAAATATTTAATAAAGATAGTGATGTCCTTATTCCATCATATGTAATAGTTGGATAAATATTTCCAATATCATGGCTATAATGACTGGGTTTAGAGGTTCATTTTGAAGATGTTGAAGTAATTTTTTATGCATGAGAGGTTAACAAATGATGTGATCATTGACATATTTAAAATGAGGAAGGGATAAATTATTATTTGGTTGAGTCATAATGATTTGAGGTGGTTGACTAGTCATTTGTGATATATGAGAATGCATTCACATCATTTGATTCCTATGAGTGATTTGTATATTATTCATTTGTTAAATTATCTGATCAAGAAGTTGAGTAGTATAAATGGAAGGAGTAGGATTATTGGGTGGAGAAGGATCCAAAAGATTAGTACAAGAAGGAGGAATAAAGTAACTTTAACCATATTACATTGTATTTTCCTTGAGGATGAAAAATTTAGGTTGAATGATGTAGTAATTGGTTTGGGATTAGGAATACATGAAGGAAGAAATTCAATAGTTTCATCTAAAGTGATATTATAATCAAGGATCTAATCTAGATATTTTATTATGAAGTGTTCTTCACTGATTAGGAGATAAAATTATGAAATAATTATGTTATCTTCACTAAGTTAGCCACCTACTAAACTATGATAACCACCTACTAAACTAGGAAAAAATAGGCCAAAAAAACTAGGTCGACCAACCACTAAACTAAGTCGTTACCTACTGAACTATGTCATCCACTTACTAAACTAGGTAAAAAATGGCCAAACCAAACTAGGTCATCCACCTAATGAACTAATCTAACCACCTATTAAATTGGATAAAAATCAAGCCAAAAAAAACTAGGTCAACCACCTATTGAATTATATTAGTCACTTAATGAATTAAGAAAAAATAGGCATGAACCATAAGTCAGCTAGGTCAACTTAGTTTTTTGGTAGGACAAGTAGACACAAAACTGAGTTATCAAAGTCAACTTAGTTGACTATGTGATATAGTTTTAGTAGAACTAAAAGACTACAAAGAAGATAATTGAAATATGAAGTAGTTATTAATTTGATTAGAATATAGAATAGAAAATTGAGATAATTGACAAAATTTAAGTATTAGGATGGTTAGAAGGAACTTGAACAAGGTCAATTGGGTTTACTTAGTATTTTGAGTATGAAAAATAAAAATAATAGAAAATGAACAAGGTTGACCAACATTACTTGGTTGAAACTTGAAAATTGTAAAAATTGAATATGGTGTAACAACATGACCTTGTTGGTTGTAGATGAAAAACTATAGATAAATAATAGAACTGGGTCGACTAGTGCGACCTAGTTGACTATCGATCCATAATTTATAAATAAAGAATTATAATATGTTAACCATCATGACCTAGTTGATAGAAAATGAAAATTTTAAAATTCAAGGGTTAGATTCATGTCAAGTTGACAAAAATGTATGCAATAAATTAAGATAGATCTACAACTCATCTTACTTAGTAAATCCAAGATCAGATACATAAATCAACTAACATCTATTATAATACTTTATATATCAGATCATGACTGAATTGGATCCACTAAACCTAACTAAGAGATAACCTATAACACAACACTAAATGAGAGAGTTCCAAAGATTATAGGTAAATAATAATATGAAATAACACTAGATAATTTTAATACATGAAATAAAACTAATCTAGTGTTATAAAATCATATAACACAAATGGGGGTGGTTAAAACAATTAAAATAACCAAGGGATAATGGTAGGCAAATGGGTGCCTATATCACCTAAGGTGGAAGATAGAAAGAGAATAAAACCCTAAATATATATTAATTTTAGGTATAGAGGTAGTCTAAGAAAGGAGTTAAACATTCAAACCTATTACCTTGTGTAAAATCTATATATAAAATGAAATACAAAAAATAGAGATACCTTTAAATGAACCTATCAAGTTTCAATATCCAATTGGATAAATGGTGATTTGGAAGAGATTGTTGTGTATTTTTAAGGATCACACTATATAAATAAGCTCTACGATAAAATACTCCTAATTTTCATCTAAGAATTCCCACAAGACAGGTTATATTCACTCCAAGGTAAACCCTAAGCAATGGCTCTTTTAAATGTAGATTTAGAAGAATTGAGAACTATAATAATGAAAAAAATGAATGTTCATTTCCTATTGGATTTAATTGAAATTGTATTTATAGAAATGGATAGTTACTAACCCTTTCAAAATTTTAGCCAATAATATTAGACAACATGACCTTGTTTAGAAAATATTATTGGTAGGCCTCAAATTAGGTCAACTAGGACAATTTAGTTCTATAATGTGTGTTGTAACTTTTGTAATGGGGTCAACAAGGCTGACTTAGTAATAAAAATGGGTGATAGGGTTGACGAGGATGAATTTATAATAAAATTGGTAGACCTAGTCAGGGGAAATAGAAAAGGGATATTACTTAGGGGATCCATGCATGAAAGGTGTTTAAACAAGATATATATATATATATATATATATATATATATATATATATATATATATATATATATATATATATATATATATATATATATATATATATATATATATATATATATATATATATATATATATATATATATATATATATATATATATACATAACATCTAGGTATGGACATATTTCTTCTTATAATTTAAGTTATACTTTATATATATATACTTTTAAGATGTTTGAGAGTGGTTTCAAACCTAGGAGTTATAATGTAAATTATAAGTTCTAGAGGGTCCTATTGGATTTTAGACTTATCCATATTTTAGGATTTTAGTATTTTAGACTTGGCCATATTTCAGGGTTTTACAATTTAAAGGAGACATTAGAGGTAAATGGATAGACATTATAAGGAATCTAGAATAATAGTAGGAATAATATGATTAAATAAAAATATTATGGAGTACCAATGGTCTGCACACCCTTTTCTTAGTGTAACCTTCAATGCATTCACTTAGAGAGATTGAAATTCAATAGGTTCATATTTTATTGGATTTTTATTCCTAACCAATAAATAGGTCTGGAGTAAAGTAAATCAATAAGTAATGTGAAATAATTAAGCCATTAATTTATGTAAATAGATTGTATTTTTGACTTTTCTAAAAATATTAATAAATAAGAGAAAATATTATTTAGATTATTTTGAGTTATATGGTCTGAGACAGGGTCTAAGAATTCAGGTACAGGACTAGGATAGTGTGAGAAATAGGTTCTTAAACTTCATTTTTTGATTGGATGGGAGCACCAAAAGTTAGATACCCTAATATTTGGTGTTTTAGTCCTTTTGTAGTGCTATTATCTAGGTGATCTATTTTTTTTGGGTTCTACTTAGTAGGTCTATGCTACCCTATTAGTGACATATCAAATCTTGGATGTCTACAAAGCTTAATGTGCATCTATTTTAATCTTTCAATCCCTAAGATCTCTTTGTGATTTAACTTGAATGGAAACTTGGGAAAGAGAGGGAAGGGGTTGGTGTGTAAATTATATGTTGGGTATACTTCATACCCCATGTGTGGTCACACTTCCATTATACTAATACTTTAAGGAGGGATCAAGTTAATGTAGTTCTCCCATTGAAGTGTTTGGCGTAATTATGTATGAAGATGCAACTAGATGTGAAAATGGGTGTACTGTAGATGGCTAAAGACTAGTGTAAGGGTTTGAATAGGATTGGAATAATATTATAACACTATGTGTAGAGAATAGGGAAAAGTGCTTGAGTTTGCTTGCTTGTATTCTTGATTCTCTCTTATAAATGAGTGTCAAACCTAATAAATAGACTTTCAATGGACTTTTATAGGGAACCTAATGATGGTGGGTTAAATTAATTTGTGTTAGGATAACATGAATTAAGATAAGGATTTGGAAAAATATGACTATTTGAACCAAATTTGCACTTGGATAATAACACCAAAAATATGACACCTTGGATTTTAGCACTCCTATCCAAGTTAGGTATTATTATCTAGAGGGAATGAGACCTAAGGGTATGTATCAAGGCCTAAAAGAGCTACTTGGGTCTATAAGAGTTAATTTTTAAAGGCTTTGGATGACTAGGAATTAGTGCAAGAAAGGCCTATGAGGGTTTTTCAAGCAAGTAGGAGGACCTATGGATTGGGTATCATCAACCACACTCAAGTAATCAAATTTCAAATTTTACATGAATACATCCCCCCCCCCCCCACATTTATTCTAGTGATGTAGAAAAAATAAGTAATATTATAAAGGAAAAAAGCATACCTAAACTTACCGATAAAGTTGAAGCCCATGAAGATTGTGTGCTATTGAGTAATGTTGGATAGTGCATAGAGAGCACATTATGCAAGTGCAAATCTAAAAAATGAACTAATAGTATATTAGTTATTATTATATGTGATATAAAACAAGAACATATAAAATATGAGTAAAACAAAAATGAATAGAAAATAATGAATACACCTCATTGGGTATTTGAACCAATACAAAACCTGTTATGATCCTAAATAAGGTTGAGTAATTTTGGACTGTGTTGGATGATGTTGTACCAAAAGTTATATCATGAATAGAGTTGAGTGCTCAGTTACCTATAAAGTGGCTCAAAAATACAAAGGCTGGCCCTTTGACTCCATCATCACCTTTTGAGTGAAGCTAGATGATCGTGCATGTGATAATTAATGTCTGAATTATTTGTCTAATCCCTCTAAATAGTTGGTTCAAGATTATAAATGTTGGTCCTTTAGATCCATCATTGCCTCATGAAGTGAAGCTATGAAGTGATACTAGTATAGAATAGATGTCATATGATATGGCTCATGGAACCCATGGATGCCATAAAAATATGACAATGTGGTGCAGATAGTTGAATGTTTACTAGAAACTAGACCACTCTTGGCCATTTTGAAAGATGGAGGTTAGACTTACAGAAATCCACACCAAAACTGATGTAATATGCTTATGTGAAATCTAACTCAAGAACTCAAGTACTCAAGAAGTTAAACTTGTATGAAATTTCAACTTGAGAATGATGCCAACCACTTCTAGATGGAGTAAGGCATGTAACTAATAAGAATGCTTGGGTAATAAACTAAACTTAGAAACAAAATAAGTTTAATATGCCATGCACATTACCCCCAATCACTAGTGGCTAGAACATGGATTCTGATCTAGAAGTTATTTTAACTACCTAATCTAAAACTAGAAGTCAGAGCTATGATGTCACACATGATAACCCCCTATATCTATATTCCATGAGAAAACTACACTGAAGCTATTGATTTTGACTAATCTAGATGTGTAAAAACTATAGCTAAGCTCACATTTTTACCTATTATTAGAAAACATTGGTGTTTTTCTAACTAAAAAAGAGCACCAAAATGAGGACACCCTTATGTTTAGCACTGATGTCCATTTTTGACATTGTTTCCCTATGTTGAAACTAGTTGATCGAGAATTGTCACTATTTTTCTATTTTTTTATGACTAGTTTGACCTCTAGATTCTAAACTAGATGATCCGAATGCTACTATTTTGACTTTTAGGAACTTTGATCTTTATGATAAAACCACTATTTTTCCCCCTCTTCTGAGGGTATGAATGATAAATTTTTAATGAATGCCCTCAAAAGAAAAGAGTCTTGCAAGTGTGTTATGTTACATAGATACATGATATAACACTAATATTTGATAAGATATTTCTAGATATAACAATGTTTGTACTAAAATATTTGTTAGATCAATATGGGTATGGCTAGATATATGTAACAATGTAAAATCATGTGTAATATACTGAACTAGAACTGGAAATGTTAGATGTTAGTTGTTAGTTTTCAAGGAGGGATGGATCATGATGTCCATCATGTCATCTAAGAAAGCAAGGTAAATGCATGATATGGATCATGACATTACAAATAAGGATAACCAATCAAGAAAAAAACATACAAAGCTAGAATAAAGAAGCAAGAAACAGGAAGAAATAAGAATACAAGGTTGGCTAAGGGGCCACTCAATCAAGGCATATAGGCACATGTCAGTCAAACTAGAAAGAAAACATACAAGGCATGTTCAAATTTAACATACACATAAAATTTGAAACAAGCAAAGATTGGTATGAGGGCCATAGTCACATATAATAGTACAAGAAAGGGACATTGGAAAATGTCCAAAGGTGCACACACATGAATAGAAGTAAATGACATTGGCAGATGTCCTCATGCACACATAAGAAATACAACTGGAACCAAAAATGCAATCTCATCTAGTTACATAAAGAAAGAAAGGAAAGCATGTAAAAAATGGAAAGGTAAAATCACATTTAACTAATAAAAGAAAGAGTGAAAGTATGTAAGACACATTTAGTACAAGGCTAGGCATATGCTAAGAGATACAAAAGTGCTAGATACTAGTGAAATATTGATATAATAATCTATGTAATCTGGTAAGTAATGTATATCAATATGATAACTTAGAGTGTGTAGTGTAGGATTGAAATAACTTGAATAGTTTTGTCATGTAGAATATTCCCCCATTGGGTATGTATATCGAAGTGTGTCTTGAATGTAGAAGTAGGAATGCCCCCTTAATGGGTATAGTGAAGCAATCAAGTAACTGGATGCCATTGTACACACTCAAAGAAGATAAAGTGAATCTTGGTAATGTAGATAATTGACAAAAAATAACATGAAATAAAAAAATATAAGTCCTAGCATGATATTGGTAATTTAAAGCATGGATGATGCATATAATCAAACTATTTTTGGTATTTTTGAATTATTTGAATGTGTTTGTATTTTGAAAATTTGTTAATTTTTTTGTATTTTTATATTTTGTATTATTTTTGTATTTTTTGGAAATATTTGAACTATATAAAATCAAGAAAAAGAGATTATATACAATCAATGTTGATAAGAAACTATGTACAAGCATGCAAGTAAACAATATGTACATGATAATATAAAATACTAGGTTGGTGGTGGGAAGGGATCCAAGGATAGAGCCTATTGGGGATGGAAATAGAGGAAATGGTCATAGAAATCATCAAATGCCTTGATATCATCATAATAAGTATCATCATATGTTAGAGATGCTATGTTTATGGTGGCATCATGCTAAAGTTGAACTGAAGGTTGCTCTAGTGGTGGAGATGCTGACTCTGCTCTAGGATGTTTAGTCCTGCTAGTAGATGATTTTAGTGGAAGTGGTAGAGCTAGTGCTACTGGTGGTGATATAATCTAAATAATGCCTTGATATTTTTTTATCCAATCTCTAATATAAATTTTTACATGAGTTTGTATCATGGCTTGTAATCTTCTGAAAAGTATAGAATAGGCAACCATCCTAATGTGACAATCTATTGATATATCTATGTCATACTATAATTAATGTGATCAATACATGATTAAGTAATATATGTAACATAAACTATGGTTATTTTTTTGTGTTTCCTACCTAAATATAAATAACTAGCTTTATATCCATAGAGTTAACCATGTAAACTATATGTGCCAAGTGGTTTGACCATGGTTGTGAGTGTGGAGTATATCTTAAGAGTGTAGTGTGAGATGCTAAAAGGGATATAAGATGTGGTATGAGAGATATAGATTCATATCAATACTCTCTTAGGCCAACTAGTGTAAATATCTATCCAAATAAATAGTCATCTATGAGTGTGGGTATTGTATCATCATTTCAATAAGCCTATGAATCTATATCAATATATTGTACATATGGTAACTTAGAATTTACCACAAGGGGTAATTATGATATAGGAGTATCATTATCTATATTAGTATAAGATGATTCTACTACAAAGGTATCTATAAGTGGTGGAGTAACTATGGAATCAACTAGAACTATTTTTAGTGATGGTGGATGTGTAACAGGTGTTAGAATTATGACTGATGAAGTAGATAGAATGGTTGATGCTATTATGACTAGAAAAATAGATTGTGATAATGGTGCAACTATAAGTGGAGTATTGAAAGAAGTGATAGTCTCTCCAACCTCATATGTATGTATCTGATTAATAAAAATTATATGAAGTGGTGGTTATACTATGAGATATGGTGTCTGATTTGGTGAAATAGTTGAAGATGACTCTATAGTTCAAAAATATATAAATAGTTGGTTGCCTGTTGGACATGTGTATAGATATACCTAATGAATAAAATAAATTGATGGAGAGTGGAAGGAATGGTCCCCATAGTATATATCGATGGCCATCCATGTAAAATATTATAGTGGAGAGGACCCGACATGACTTGGAATTATGTAGGGAGGATTTTTGGACCCACCATGATATCTAAAGTAATAGTGCCCAATGTATATAATGGTATATCATCAAAACCTTAAAAATTTATTATATGATCTTTTCATTTATGTCAAATATACACCCATGGTCTATAATAATGTGATATTACATATATTTAGTTTAGAATCACTATCAATAAGAACTCTCTTGACTACATTAGTTTTGACTTGTATTTGTATGAATAGCAAAAAATTTTGATCAATAACTATCTAAGAAGGCATGTCCTCATTATCAAAATAAATTACGTCTTCTATAATTTTTAAAGTGCTGACCACATATGCAAAATAATAAAGTTACAAATCAATAGGCATAGAAGTCTAAGTGAGTGCCTGATAAAGAATGTCCTTGAATACATTATCTTTCTGAAGCAGTTCTAACATGGAAATTTTAGCTAGAGTGTTTCTCAACTAATAAAAAATGTCATATACCTTATGTAAATCTACCTATACAAGTGGGTTGGGCCTAGGATGGGCTGGAATAGAAGGGTGATAGGGCTCTTGGGGAGGTGGAAGAGGTGTAGTGGCACATCAAGTAATATCTCTAAATATATTATCTACTGTTTGTATAGGTGTAGTAGTAGTTATGGGAGGAGATAAAATGTAATAGATGGGTCAAGGTGTTGGAGGGATAAAGGGTGTCAAATAGGATCTTTATAAATGGATAGTGACCTAGGGAAGAGAAAAATGGACCATGAAACATGACTCAGTACGGGGTAGAGGCTCCAAGGGAGGTGATGCAAAAGATGTACTAACATGTTTAATAATAAATTACTTAACATCATCCCATATAATGAAAAATAAGTATGAAATGCAAAAAATGAAGATTTTTACTAACATATGATATAATTTATCATTAATATACATGATAGGGACCATTATGGTTTCCTTATTATTTTTAAGAAATGCAAGAAAAGATTGTAAATAAATGAACAACATTTTTGCAATTTAATTATGGATGTAAGGTAATACCACAAGAAGCAAAATAGGAGATAATACATGAAAATAAGGATTATTGAATGAATTTTTAAAATTAGTATGATAATTTTAAAAAAATTATATGAATTTATATAAAATTTGTAGAATTTTGCTTGAAAAATTTAGGAAAAATCATCAAATATTTCTAACGTTAACAATATGTTTTTTCTAGTGTTTAGAATGTTTTTGTATGCAAAAAGGACCTAGGATGTGAAAACTAAGGTTTTTATAAAATACATGATAATTTTTCAATTAATTTATAGATTTATAATTTTTAAATATAGGAAAAATCAGCTTATTGTGACAAGAAATCAGATATAATTTACCTTAGGGTTTCTAAGGGTTTTGTGTGAAATTTGAAGTAGGTTAGGTTCACCAAATGTTTTATTATTTTTTTAGAATAATGGAGTTCTATTCCTAACCAATAAATAGGTTTGGAGTAAATTAAATCAATAAATAATTAAGCCATTGATTTATGTAAACATATTGTCTTTTTGTCTTTTCTAAAACAAGTAATAAATAAGATAAAATATGACTTAGATTATTATGAGCTATTCAACCCAAGATAAGGTCTAAGAATTCAAGTACAAGAATGGGACAGTGTCAAAAATAAGTTCCCAAACTTCATTTTTTGATTAGATAGGAGTGTTAAAAGTGGGACACCCTATTTTTTGTGATGTAATCTTTTTTCAGTGATATTATCTAGGTGATCTAGGTTTTTTGGGTTTTACTTGGTAGGTCTGTGTTACCCTGTCAGTGAAATATCAAAGCCCAGAAGTATACAAAGCTCATTACATGTCTATTTTTATCTTAAAATACCTAAGATCTCTTTGTGATTGAACTTGAATGGAAACTTGAGAAAGAAAGAGAAGGGGTTAGTGTGTAAAGGATACATTGGATAAAATTCACACCCTGTGTGTCAGCATGTTGCCTACATACCAATACTCCAAGGATGGATAAAACTAATGTAGTTATGCCATTGAAGTGATTAGTGAAATTGTGTATGAATATGTAATTATATGTGAAATTGGGTGTAATTTAGATGGATAGGGACTGGTGTAAGGGTTTCAATAGGCTTGGAATAATATTGGAAGGATGTATGCAGAGAATAGGGAAAAGTGCGTGAGTGTACTTACTTGTATTCTTTCTTCTCTCTTGTAAATGAGTGTCAACCCTTATAAATAGACATTGAATGGCATTTTATATGGAACCTAATGATCATGTGTTAAATTAATTTGCATTAGGCTGATATGAATTAAGATAAGGATTCATGAAAATATGACCATTTGAACCAAATTTGCACTTGGACAATAATTCTAGAAATAGGGCACCCAAAGTTCTATCACTCCTATCCAAGTTTGGAACTATTTTAAAAAGGGAATGAGACTTAGAGGGATGGATCTATGTTTGAAAGAGCTACCTAGGTCTATAAGGGTTAAGTCTAAAAGGTTGTGGATGACTGGGAATCGGTGAAAGAAAATCCTATGAGGGTTGTGCAAGCAAGTAGGATGAACTATGGATTGGGTGTCACTAGCCACACTCAAGTAATTAGATTTCACAATTTACATGACTATAGTTCCTAAAATATAGAAAAAATTAGTAAATGACATTTACAGAAAAAATTGTGTGTATACAAGATGTTTCCCATAAGTTCAGGGTGTCCATTATAACCTCAATTAGAATTTATGGGATAGTTGAATAATTGATATTCATGGAAGATAATTATAGGTAAAGGTTCATGGATAGGTATTTTAAATACACCAAATTATTAAAATTATTCAAAATTCTAAGGGTTCATATCTCCTTAAATTTTGTACATAATACCATTATGGGGAAATTTTACACACTAACATGCATAAGAGGAGATCAATCTCATGCGACATATCTAAGGTCATCTAAGTAAAATGTTATAAGATAGATAAAAGTTAAAAAAACATGACCTTAATTCAAATAATGATAGGAGGGACCATGATGGGGATTAAAATGTAATCAAGATGAGGAATTTGTCTTTGATTGTAGCCTTGGAACATGCTTTGGGTATATTTAAGGTTTTATTTAGAGTATCTAAGAGTCTTAATGATGTCAAGGGAGATGACACATTTTTGTAAATATTCATCAATCAAGGTACACTTAAAATTAATATCACCTACCAGGAAACTAATTAATAGAAGAGGATCATCTAAATGAACTAATATTTAATCAAGAATCATATAATCAATAGAAACTTAAGTGAAAGAGAGACATCTAATGTTTTTTTCAACATGTAGGGACATTGTTTACATTTTTGAAATAATACTATCCTAAGAACCAAACAAGGTTGATTATTACCCTATAGGTGGAGGTCAGGGGATATGATTTTTAATGAAATTGGCATAAAGTGACTATGGTGATGAGAGGAATTCCTCATGAGATTAATAAAATGAATTTAAGAGGGAAGTCAAGAGAGTTATTTGATGGGGTCCCACTCATCATACCCTGAGGGTACTAAAACAAACTAAGATAAAGGTGTGTAATATTGAATCAACTTAGCTAATGGAGAAGTTGAATTATATTAAACTGAGTATAAAATGAACCATGTTGTTTTGGATTGAATGATGTAGTTTTAATATGTAGATAAAATTACATCAAGTTGTTCAATGTAGTTTTTTGAATAGGAGAAGTAGAAGTTGCCTACATCTAGTTAGTTGATGAAGTATCTATATAACTAGGAATATGAACAAAATGGTTTGATATAGTCAGTTCAATTGGTTTAGATCTAGAAATAATTAACTATATCAAGTTGGTTAATGTCACATAAAAAGTGGGGTGAATATGAATAGACTATATCAATTTGGCATAAATAATTATGGAATGACTATCAGGCTATATTGAGGTGTTTAATAATATTTGAATAGTATATAATATGGGTGACACTAACACAATGTTATATGTATTCATAATAGATGAGTTGGTTTTAAATTTTGTATACTCAATAATATTAAAATGAGATATATATGTGTCTTGAATGATTCTGTAAATGGTAAAATTGTTATAATTAGAATGATTACAAGGATTAATGTAAGTTACTACATGCCTCATGTTGTTCATGTTGACTACATTTTCATCATTGATTTAAGAGTGAGGATCAACTAATGTTTCAATAACATTGGAGGTAATGTATTATATTGATGATTTATAAGTGGATGTTTATATAGGGTAAGGTGAGCATTAGCCTAATTGAGAGTATCATGCTTAACTTTAAAAGCATGGGATCTAACTACCTTGCCATAGGCTTTTTGATGTTCATGGATCATGGTTCCATGATCAAAATTGGGACCAAATAGAAATTCAAGAGCAAAGTTACTAATTTGCATACATGTTTGATGAAAATATCCCCAAATTGTATTATACCAACAAAAAAATATTGGATTGTACCAATGTTTGGTAGGGCGAGTAAGGTGAAGTTATTTTTTTGAAGGTTTCAAAATAAATTTTTGGATTTAAACAAGAGAAAGAGATTTATGAACATCAACATTGTTCATGTATGATTATGAAGATGAAGGATGATGGAAGGGTCTTTTGATGAAAGGCTAGGAAAGAGTCACTTCATTAGAGCCACTAGGTAAAATAACATGGATGGTGTGTGTATAATTATAAGTGTCCATAACACAATTATTGGTATCATGTTGTTTAACCCAAAAATTTAAATTTGAGGTACAAGGCTAAGAATATATAAATAATTCATTTACAAGGTGATAATTTTCTATATCAATCTAATTAATTTCAAACTCAGGTAAATGAATATTTTAAATTATTATAATAAGATATGCTTAATATATAAAGTAATCAATTTTAAATATGTTAAATTCATTGAAATACTATAAATAAATTATACTTATCTAGGTTTACTATGTGATTGTAGATATAGACTTGAAACATAAGTATATAGGACTGATATTCTATATTAGTCATTAAAATCTAGAAATTATACTTAATGGCTATAAAAACTACTATCATATTTGGACACTAATGTTGATGTTAGTGTTTGATTATGATGTAGGTGTTGAGTATGGAATAATTAATAGATTTGGATGAAACCAAATTCACTCTTATAGGTTTATTATCACCTTTCTACTTATGTAATTAGATCTAGGATAAATACCATTACTCTTTGTTGACTCATAAAAACCCTAGATCTTCACCCTTATTCTCCCTTAGAATGAATCTACTAAAAATAGTTTAATGGGCTCATTATATCAAGATGGCCCCAAATATTTCTTTGTCAATGGGTGTTACCTAGATATCCAATACTCTAAATAGGGCCTAATACTTATGTAGTTCTTCCCTATGTGTGGGAAAGTGTGTGTGCAAGGGTGAAATATACCATTTGAATATGCATGCAATAATCTATCTTTAGATTTTAAAAATATCACTCATGGGCTTCTATGTGAATGCTTCAAACCTATAATATGATTGATCTTATGCTTCATATGAAAATATGTATGAATACGGTAGAATAGTTTGGTTGTGTAGTTGATTGATTTAGTTTTTTTAGGTTTTTACTTCATATTTACTACATGATGAATGAGATAGATTATACTTGTATTTATACCACAAATTTTTAAAATATCTCATAATAGGGTTAAATAAGACAAATATGCCAACCTATATGTTTTGAAATGTTTTAAATTTAGATGATATTTTGAAAATGAACATTAGATAAGGATATAGACACTACCATCAATGGTAGTGTCTCTCTATGATTGGATCTAAACATTATAGTGTAGGATGTTTATTAGGTTTAAATATTTCTATGCATTATAGGATACCTAGGTCATCATAATGATATGGATTAGACTAAGAGATAAGCATATAGGCATAGTGAAATGGTGAATGTGAGACTTTCAGTAGTAGGAGGTATAAAATTGAAGGGTAGAACCTTGATTTATATTTATAAAATGTAAAATAATGAGATTATATTAATATTTAGTTTTAGTATTTACATTTCTTCCCATTTAATATAATACTACATAATGTTAAAATTACTAGGTTAAAGGGAGAAAATGCATACTTGGGTGTATACAAGACACTTTTCCTTTACTTGAACCCATTTTGAGTGATTCTATAGTGTATGAACCATAACCAAGAGAATGTTATAATGTAAATTAGTTCATATAATCTTAAATTTTAAATAATTTAAATTCTTAAAAAGAAAGAGAATAAAGAAGGAATACACTTATGTGTTTATGCAACCATGTTTCCTCTTGATGTTTTGACTTGGTAAACATTATTACTTATGAAGTAATGGAGCTTGAAGAGGTTTAGACCTAAACCTTGGATATTTAAAGATGCATATTGGAATGTATTACACCCCCAATCTAGTGCAAGTATGAGTTATGACATTGAAATCCCTATATATCAATTGCACAACTTAAGTGTGAATATGGAATCTGGTGAGTAATGGATTTAATCAAATAATAATATAAATATGGTGATATTGGATGGTTTAAATAATACAACCTATAAATATTATTATTTTTAATAATTTAATCTCTTCAACCTATAAAATGAACCAAATGTTGTAGTAGAAAATGATCAATAAAAATACATCTTGGTGTAATTGGTGCATCATAGTGAGTAGTATGATTGGTAAATTTTGAATTTTTTGGTATAATATCATGGAATATTCACCTATAATATGATATATATATATATATATATATATATATATATATATATATCTTAAACATGAAAAAAATATTTCAAAACTATGCAAAAATTGATGCTATGTATAATATTCTAACCCATGTATATTCGAATCATGAAATTGAATTAGAGATCGTACAAGTTTGGATTTCATGTATTTATGAAATTCACACACTAAAATGTGAATATATTAAGTAATTTGGTGTGGAAGTCATGTTTTTATGACATTCCCCCGCTTAAATCTATAAATATTGATAAGGGGTATAAGTGTGGAGATCTTGCTTTTATGACATGTCCCCATTAAAATTTAGAAACTATGAAAATTTGGAGATCATGATTTAATGCCATGCCCCCATTAATATGAATACATTTTGAGGTTATGGAAATATAATGTGGAAGGTAACTTACCTCAAAATAATAAGGTAACTAAATAGTTTGTGTATGAATCATGTAGTGTATAGGGATAACATGTCAAAGTATATATATCAATTAAAATTATAGCATGTGATCACAATAAATCCTAAGATTCATGATATATTTCATGGAAATTTATAGAGAGTAATAATACAAGATCAATGAAAAATGAAGTACACACACAAGATTAGTTAATGTAATGCAAAGTAATGGTCCAATGAGACCTCATACAAGAGGCATGTTCAAATGTCACATAATTGATAGGGATGGAATTTTTAAATGTAAAATAAACATGGAATGACATATTAAAATGTCCATACTATTTATGTGGGTTTTATGCACCCCTTAAATTTTTTAAAATGAGGTATCTCTAACATTTTGGGATCTCTATGTAATGGGGTTCCACTCCAGGGCATGAGCTGTAGACATGTGGCAAAAACAACTAGGCGGTGGAATAACAGGTTGAGCTTGTAGATTTTTTAACTAGGTTTTGTGCAAATATGCATGGAATTTAATAAAAAATTTAATCACTAAGTGATTTCGATGGGTGGTTAATTATTATATGGTGGGTAGATCTCAAATAAACTCAAAAAGGGGAAAGAAAGGTAAGGTAGAAAATAAGTTTTTATGCTCTTTAAAAGTAATTTATAAGGTTATTTCTTTGGTGAAGTATCTCCAAAACTAGTATTTGTTATTTTATGATTTTACACTCTCATGAACAATCATGATTATCAATTTGGGAGAAAAAATATAGGATGATTTTTAACATCACCATAGGGATTTACTATAATAATGTCATAATTTTGTTTTGAATCAATATTTACACAACACTTATTCTTTCATTAGATTACACCAAGAGAATCTAATTAGTGACATTAACATACAAGTTAAGTATATTAATCATAAGTAAACATGTACTAATAATAGTTATTGATAACTAGCATCATATGTTACATAGCATAAATGCACAAAGAAAGTAATTATATTAAAATCTAGCCATAGCTAGTATAATAATACAACCACTGCTACCAATGTATAATAATAAATCTATTTACATTTTCGATAAGCATTTTTCATATAAATACAATAATAGATACATTTCTCCACATATCTTAAGTCACTATAACTCTTTTATCCCTAATAATATAAAGTTTAGTCTTCAAGTAAGTACTACAATGGGGAGGGAGAGCATCATCTGAGTAATTTTACACACCAACCGCGAACCATTGATCCCTAGAACAATCCTTCAAATAGGGAACCACCCTCCCTTTATTTATGGGTAGATAGTGATTGTGTGGGAATCCAAAAATATGTGTTAGTACTTGTGTGCTAAAATATTTTTACTACATGATGTGTACCATAAAGAAATACATTATAAACATGATATCACATAAAGAAGTAAATCATATATATGAAATGACAATGTCTATATAAAAATTAATTTAGATAAAGTTTTAAAATAGTTGTTGATCTCTAAGATTATTTGAATTAATACATACCACTTGACCAGATTACCTTCATCTAAAATTGGTGGCACTAAGTAAGCCAATGAAGTCCATCTCATTGGTTAGTTAGTATCAGTAATGTGAGATTTGGGTAACATTATTTTAACCAATAGGTTCATGTAATTATTTCCACTACAAATTACAAACACATGATAATTAATAAAATAATTACTACACATATATCTTGTTTGTCAAACATATTAATGAACCTCATTCTTATAATTCATCACAAAAACCGTAATTATGACAAAAAAGTCTATTTACCAAACAGGTAGAATATAACTTATATAAAAGAATATACTTTTATAAGTAAATGTAATAAATTGAATCATCTAAGCACATATGGAACATACTAATTTATTATATCAACATCAATAATAAATTAACTTATAAATATAAAGTATAATCTTTATTTTCATTATGCCTATTGAGAGGTTTTATCACATAAAATTAAAGCACCCTAACCTTTACGTTTTTGACTTCTTTATTTAAATATGTAATATAATTAATTATATATTCATACCTATTGTATATATGTATGTGAACCTAATTTCACACACACACACACACACACACACACAATTATACCATTCTTTGGAATTTCCATTTATTCCTAAATTATTATATTCAATAACCTCTTAATGAGCAAGCATATGAAATTAAAAATAGACTCTTAATTCTTATATCCCTAATTAAATTTTTAATAAAAATTTAAATTAAATGTGGTACATTAATGAAACCATAATTCTCCACATCCTTTACTCTATTTTTACCTAAAAACACAAAACCATACATCTCTGATTCATATTCTTAGGTATACTATTTTTACACAGTCCTTTAAGTATACATTCTCAATGTTTTCCATCATATCTCTAAAGACATAACTCACAAAACTCTAGAAATTATTGTATTCATTATAACCATCTGTATGTATATATATATATATATATATATATATATATATATATATATATATATAGAGTAAGAATACACAGTCAATGGTTTAGATATAAACATCATATTCAAATTCCATCCTAGTGTGTAACTTCTTCTTATTTAAAACACAGTCCTTATATATGTATAATTATACACATAGTATTAATAATTTACGTTTTTAAAGACAAGATGCATAAATATACACACACACACGCACACGCGCACAGACGCACTCACGTGTGCGCGCGCACACACACACACACACACATGGTTCAAAGTTAATATAAACCCACACATATTAACTTTGAACTATGTGTATATATAACATGTGTGTGTATATATATATACACACACATACATATGTATATATATCTTCATTTTTTATTGTCAAGTTATTATATATATATATATATATATATATATATATATATATATATATATATATATATATATATATATATATGTCTTGTTCGCATATGTCATGTGTGTGTGTGTGTACCTTGAATCCATATTCAAATTTCCCAAACCCTATGTATGCAGACATATAACCATTCTACCCATAATTTGTCTATCAAATTTACACAATACAAAATCAAATTGATATTACACATAATAATTTTATTTTTACTGAATCGGACAATATAAATATTTATCAATTTAAGCCATTTTAAAAACCTTTAGCTCAGACCCATATATATATATATATGTATATAAGTAATATACCTATCAAGTCATTTCTTTATTATTGTGTTCATTATGTGCATTTGTGTGTGTGCGTGTGCATGTCATTAAAATTTAAACTCAGTTATATGTATATATACTAAAATTTAATTTTCTTAGGGTTTTGATTATAGTTTTGAATAATAATTAAAATAATAGTTTTGAATAGCAAACATATTCTAGTAGAATAAAAACATAACATCTATCATAAAATCAAGTAAATAAATGTGAAAATATCTTTTAAAACTCATCATAGTCTTCTCAAGTATCACTATCCTTTGAGTATTGGGCCTATAAGACCTTGTACTATGACACTTATCTATTATGAAAATTATTTTTGTGAATGTCAATTACTCTAATTGGTTCTACGATGACCACCATAGGATCCAAAACTGATAAAGCATTCCAATTTAATACATGTAAAGGATTAGCTATATACTTCTTAAAATAAGATACACGGAAGATGTTGTGTAATAGAGATAGTGTTGGTTCCAATGCAAGCCTATATACTATAATATTGACCACTTCTAAAACCTCAAAGGGTCCCAAATATCTTTGTGAAAGTTTTTTTGACTTCTTAAATTTAATCGATCTCTTTTGTAGATTAACATGTAAGAATACTTTATCACCTACTACAAACTACCTAATTGTTCTCTTCAGATTAGCATAGCTCTTCTACCTATCATTTGCCTCAACCAATCTCCACCTAATTTTTTTAACTTGCTCCTCCATTTTTGAAATAATATTAGGTCCAAATACTATCATGTCTTCTAACCTATCATAGTTGATTGGTGTCCTGCACTTTCTTCCATTAAGTGCTTCAAATAGTCTTATCTTCAAAGAAGATTGGTATGAGTTGTTGTATGCAAACTCAACAAATGAAAGGTATTATTCCCATTTTTATTATTGATAAATGTAATACATATGAATAATATCCTCCAATACATGATTAACTCACTTGATTTGACTATTATTCTATGAGTGATGTAGACACTATAAAATTGCACATAATAGTTCTAGTTATTGAAATGACTTAGGACCCCTATCTAACTCAAAGTTTAACTAACCACTTAGCTAACTAAATCATAAACTTACCAAATTATCATTTAACCAAACATTTTAACCCACAACTTCACTAATTTACCCTAGGCACTCAACCACTGATGGTTAACCCAACCATCAATGGTTAGCCTGACCATTGATGATCAAATATCCTCACCTCCTCAACTTCCTAACACTTTAGCCAGTGTGTGTAAGATAATGAGGCACCATTTAATAATTTCACTTTATTCAGTGTTAATGAACTTCTAGACATCAGGATCAACAACCTCACCCTCTAGGTAACTTTCCATCATCCATCTCTCTTTGCCTATAAAAGGAGGGGAGTAGAAGGTGTAAAAGGATGAATTAAAAGAGTTGTCAAGAATATAGGTATTCAAGCTCTCCAAAATCCAGTCTTCTTCCAACAACCCAACATCAAAAAACAAGACTCAAACCTCTACCAAATTTGCTTTTGAGGCAAAAGTACCATTACTCTGGCAAAACTACTTCAAACTTCAATGATCAACCAACTAATAAGATACATGTATATTAGTACTTTAACATTTTTATTTTATATTTTTGACCTCCTTGACCTGATCAAGCCTATCTTCACCCTATTTCCTCTCTAGCAGATCCTTAATAGAACCTCTATCCACCTATTTACCTATTCTATAATTATTTTTTGATCACCTTTAGAAACACATAGGTAACCATTGATGGTTAGGACAAGCACCGATAGTCACCCACCAACCATTGACGGTTACCCAACCACGACCAATCAGCCCAACCACTGATGGTCACTGTGGAAGAAAATAATAGTAAGTTATTTTTATCTCCTTAACCTGAACTAAACCTAACTTTATATGTTCCTACTTGTTCACAAATCCTTTAATAATTTTATAAGTCTAACTTCACCCACTTTAGCATGAGTATTGATCATATTTTTCTAGATTTAGTCATTTTATTTAACAAGCATTCTAATTTCTTCTTGTATTGCATTTCCTTTATCTTATGCAAATAACTTACTTTATCATTTACAACTTAATTGTTATCAACAGTGGATTGACAACCTCCTAACAATCATATGCTTCTTGTATCTAGCTCACACTAGGCAATCTACTTAGCTATTTTTTTACCAATTAATTTTTTTCATGTGTTCTTATTTTCAAGCTATTCCTTCCTAACCAAATATGATTTATTGACATTCATATGGATTACATGTGCATCACCAACTAGGTATTTCTACCACACCCTTATTATTAATTTCTTGTCTTCTTCCAAACTTAAGAAATGAGTAAAAATTAAGATAAACATTTTGGCATGCCTGATGGGACCCTAGCATCATCTAGGTGCCCTTTCTTTCTTCCTTTATTATGTGTTCATTGAATAAATCTAAAATTTATTTTGGCATAAAATAAACCTATTGAATTACATTGATTGCTTGCTTATTTTAATTCATCTAGATACTTAAAAGTAAAGTAATTAATAATAGTTTTTTCTCTTGTTATCACACACTTATACAAACCACATAATAAATAAACACATGGAAAAAAACTTAAGATAAGGCTTGACTATGAGTTTATCACCTAGCAGTCAAGCTTGCCCTTTCCAAACAATCTTACTTGGAGGTTATTACCAAGGAAAGAACCAACTCAACTCTCTAGTTGAGTATAAACTCTAAAATTTAGTATATTTTGGCTAAGCACCCAACACCCTTATTGTTATGGTGTGTGGATTGAGGGGGGTAGGACCCAATACCAATCCATGTACTGAAGTTCAATATAGATTTCTCTATTCATCACCTAAACACAACTTGAAATCAATCATATATTTCCTCTTTAGTACCTGATCTACAAGCCAACTTTCTTCTTCACACTTTCTAAGGCATGAGCCAAAATCAATATTAAAAAAATCCTATGTTTAAATGCACTTTTAATGTATGTTTAGATTGCATTCAATTCTTTTCTTTTACTTAATTTTTATTTGAGCTGTGAGTTTTCGTTGAGAAACAAAACCAAGGACCACCTTCCTCATCCTCCTCTTCATATATGGAGTATACATCAAATTTTGAGGTTTTTCCTCCTCATTCTCTCCCTCCTACCATGACATGGATAGTTTTTGATGGTGATGTGGATTTTACCACATTCCTTGATAATGACTCATATCCCTTTGACATTACCTTAATACTTTATCTCACCACACCCTTGTTTCTTTAGCTCCTCCCACAGATTCACATTTTAGTATGCCTCTCCATCTTATGGGTGGAGTTACTTCCTCCCAACCTTTAATAACCCAATCATCCTCTTCCACTAGTATCCCATCCACTACCACCACCAAAACCTAATCCAACATTCCAACCTCTAACCAAACTCCTCCTATGCCAACCAACACCTCAAACATAAGAATAACCTCCTCTTTTATCACTCATGCCTTATCCAATATGAGGGTATCTTCTACTCCTATCTCTACCATTCCTCTTATTACTACCAATCCACCAATTTCTACCCCACTCAAAAATTTGGTACTTTCTATACCTCCTACCTTTCTGCCCATTATCACAAGGGTCACTACCCAACCTCAACCTACTACTTCAACCATAACTCCAAACCAATCCATGTCCATGCCTCAACAAACACCCATGACATCTTAATAATATATTCCTAATCCATAAGGATGCATACCACCTTATACCCAACCTTTTGTGCCCACATACAAATATGGGGCATCATCCCAACCTTCCATGACCACATACCAATATGTTCAACATTCTCAACATTCCACCTCTTATCCATATGTTGCAGTAATAAAGCCTCAACCAAACCTACTAACCAACTATGGATCTCTCCAAACTCAAAAAAATTTAGTTAAGATGTTGATGGATAAGATGTCCAATCTTGAATTGTCTATTTCTAGAGCCCATAACCTTCTATCATATGATAAAATATCTAATGAGCCCATTTATCCATTTATTCATATGCAACCTTATCATACTTAATGGAAACTACCTAAGTTTTCCAAGTTCTAAAGTAAGGAGGACCCTCAACAACATTTGAGATCATTCCACCATTCTTTCTATTTAATTTCATATGATGATGCTCTCTTTCTTCATACCTTCCCCATGTCCCTATCTAGACCAGCCTTGGATTGGTATAGTGATCTTACCAAGCACTCTATCTTCTCCTTTTCTCAACTAGAAAAAATATTTTTAAATCACTTTTTAGTTAACATATTTAAAAAGGTTTCCATTACTAACCTTTACTCCATTAGGCAATTAAATGATGAATCGATTGCTGATTTTGTAGCTAGATGGAGAGGTCCCATTAGCCAACTTTATTTTTCATCACCCTAAGCTGAACTAATTGAGATATTTTCTTGAGGTTGTTCCAAACATATTTCTCCCTCTTTAGGTTTATACCTTTAAAACCTTTCATGAGTAATCTACCATGGCACATAAACATTAAATTAGATCCATTGATGAAGGGAAATGGAAATTAAGAAATAAGAATTCTAGCTTTAAATCCAATTACCATTCTTTAAAAAAAACTACCAACCCATCCAAACATCCCAACACCAATACAAAGGAAACCATAAACATGGTTTTCTTAAAATCTACTCCACCTCCAACCATCAACCAACCAAATCAGACCAATTCTTACAACCCATCAAACCAACAAACTCATAACTAAAGTTAAACCACTTTAAGGCCATATGCTCCCATAGGGGAATCATATGCTTCAGTTTTGGAGAAAATACTTAAAGATAACCTCATAGAACATCCACCTATCAAAATCACCCAACAATTTTATGCTTCTTACCTCATACCTAGATGGTACAATGAAAATTATCTATGTACTTTTCATCATATTATTGTACATGATGTTAGTAGGTGAAATACCTTTAAATATATTGTCCAAAACATGACTGATAAAGGTAGAATTTCATTATATAATCCAAAAGCACTTCCAAACCAATGATTATACATATTTAAGAAACATTTTCCTAACCATGCACCTTTCACCAAACATGACAACAACCAACCAAGATCAACTCATGATCATGAGACACACATGGATAATGTTGTTACCATATAGCTTATTGTTAAGGAAATAATTACCTCAACTACCTCTTCTTCCCCCCTATTAATTGAATTGGTGGAATATTCTTCTATTCCTTTAGACAACCAAGCAAATGAAGAAACCCCCTCTCTTTCAATTGAAGAAACCATTGACCCAACTACCTCTCCTTTGATAAAAGTATCGAAAGAAGCAACCATTGTTTCAACCATTTCTAATTCTAATCCACTTATGTAAGTGGTGAAATCACTACTCTTTCCTTTATACATCCAAACAAAGGAAGCAACCACCCCCCTTTTTACATTTGAACAAACCACACCCTCATTACCCACCATAAAATCAACCACTCCTTATTTGGAAACCACTCCAAAGCAAGAGATCATTTCCTCTATTATTTTCATAGAGACACCATCTTCCTCATCCATCAAACCTTCCACCTAAGATAAAGGTGAATAAAGTGTTCCCTCACCTCCACCTATGGGTTTAATGTTTGAAATCAATAACCAAAGAATCAAACCCATCTATAAACCTATTTCTAGATTGGTCAAAAATCTATAGTTTACCTCTCAACCAAACCTAGATAGTTCCACCTTTTGGTACCATCTTGGGATACCTTATCAAAACAAACAAGAACATTTAACCTCACTTACATCTACCCTCAAACCCATCATTACCTCAACCCCATCTTTAGATACTTCTTCCTCCAAAACCATAGGGAAATCTTCTAACCCACCTCATTTTAAAATTATTAAATCACCCTACACCTCTTTGACCAAACCTATCAAGAATTTAATAATACTTCCTACCCATAGCTTGGCTCACCCATTTTTGAAGTTGGACTTAACCCCATAAATTCCACAAAATGAAACCTTTGAATAAACTTATCAAAAAAGTGGAACCACCCAAACTATCTAGAACTATACCCATACCACCCCCTTCTATTTTACCTTCAATATTAGGACTCAATCCATGTACTATCCTCATTACCTATTCCTCCTCTATTAAACCTTCTCCTTTCATTCTACCTATACCTACCTCCACCAAAACAACAAAATCCCCCTCATTCTTGACTAACCTAGCTACCTTGACCTTCCCACCTATCACCAAATATTCACCCTCCACATCTAAATATTCCACCTCCAAAACAATCATAACCAAATAATCTCAAATGAAACCACCCATCAAAATCATCCCACCACTTCCAAATTTAGTGGTAAAGCCCACTCCTAATAAGGCTCCCACTCTTAAAGCCAACAACCCAACACCCTTATCACCTTTGGTCGAATCTTCTTTGACCATTCTATAAAGGTTGTTGTAAAATTATTTTATAACCTTACCACCCATAAAACCGTTTGACCCTTCACATCTTAAAATAACATGGTTCAACAATAATTTGATTTGCCTATACCATAGGACACCAGGACATGATATAGAAAATTTCAAAGCTCTCCAAATGATGGTCCATATTATTTTGGATGAGGATAATCTATTATTGGATGAAAATAATTTGAACATCCAACCTACCTAACACTTAGCTACTAAGGAGGAATCAAGGCAAAAATCTAAACCAACACTTCCTCTTATTCACACCATTCATATGGCTACCTTATCTCAAGCCCAATAAAAAGATAAGGGAAAAGTAAAGGTGTCCATATCATGTACCTACTGTTAAACCCATTAACCTTCCAAAAAAACATAAAGTATCCATCTTGGGTGCCTCCCTTTCCAATCCTTCTAAATCCATTCAACGTGTAGTGTTGAAATAACCTCACCAAACTCCAGTGAAAATGATCTTGTATAAATTAATAAACACTTCACCTTCTCACCATCAAACATTAATAGAGATACTCAAATCCATCATGTTTCAAACTAAAGATCCTTAACCCCTTGTAACCTTTGTTGGATCCCTTCAAATTTCCACCCTAGTCACCTTTAAGGACTTAGAAAAACCTTCTGTGCATCCTAAGGATCCTAATCCTCCCTTTTTTTAATCATAAAATACATCAACCAAAACCATATCAAGAGGTTGATGACTGATGGAGGGGCTAGTATCAACATTATATCTTCCCATGCCTATGACAAACTTGACTTTCCCAAAAACATCATGTCTAAAACTATAATGATTCTTCTCTCTTTCAATGACACCATGGCCATCACCTTGGGGATAGTTGTTCTCCATATTTGTTTGGGACCTCAAACCATTCTATAAATATTTTACATTTTAGAGGGAAAGTTCCAATATAATTTTTTGCTTAGAAACCCTTGGATCTATTTTATGAGTTGTGTCCCTTCCACTTTACATCATTTTATCAAATTTGAGCATGAAGGTCATGTCATCACCATACCATCTGACCCTAGTCCCTTTGCATCTTGAAATTTGACATACATGATTAATGATGTTCTTCTTCCTTAACCATCCACCTCACAATCAACTACCAACAACTACACCCCTACAGTTGATGAATCTTCAACAAGCTCATCTATCCATTCTTCACAAATCCCTATAGAGGACCCCTTAAAACCAACATTCCAACATCTTTTTCTTAGGGAATACTATCTTGTAGCCTTGGATGTTTTCCCTACTCCTCAAGAGTATTGGAAACTTAACCATGATCTTAGTTATGACCCTAACATTAGATCCATCATCCCTTTTAGGCCACATAATAATAAAACCAAATTCATATAAGGGGGACTTGACCATCCAAGTCTTGCTTCCACTACCACCCCTCATATCCAACCATTCACCTCTGACTTCTCATAACTGAACAAACCTACATTTACCAAAACACAACTTTATAGGTGTGCTTATAACATGTTTGACCTTAGCCTTTAAAAATAGGTACCTCACAATCTAACCATAATCAAAACCCAAAATCCTCATGATTTATTTAGCCTAGGATTGATACCACTAGAAGAACCCACCTCACTAAACCCATTGCCACCATTGATGAGGATGCCCCATTTTTAGCAACCCTATATCCCTCAAATTTTGAGAATTTTTATATCATCCCACCTAAATTTTTGTTATAAATACCATTATTTTGGGGGCCCTGACTTATTAAAAGAATAGTTGAACTAAAATTCTTCCTCTCATCCATCCTGAAATGGTAGAAAAGGATTCTCCTACCATGAACACCATCCAACATCAAGATGATGATTCCATTCTCACCTACCTTAGTATGGGGGACTCCTCTATCCATAAATATATTCCTCCTAATAACCAAACCATATTTAATGAATCTACCATTGATGTCAACTTAGGTACTCAAGATAACCCTCACATCATCAAGATTGAACACTCCTTAAAACCCATAAAAAAAGGATTACCCTTCTTTCCTTCATGACTACAACATATAATTTTCTTATTCTTATTAGGATATGCCCATAATCTACCCTTATATCACCCTCCATAACATTGTTACACATCTTAATGCTAAGCCAATTTGGCAAAAGCTTTATAGGATGCACCCTTGCATCACCTTTCTAGTCAAAGAGGAAATTCAATACCTCTTATTTATTGACTTCATCCAACCCATTGATTATCCAAAATGGGTTTCTAACGTAGTTCCCATTACCAAAAATATAGGGTAACTTCACCTTTGTATCAAATTTTATGACCTTAACCTCACTTGCCCAAAAGATGACTTTCCTTTGCCTAACATTAACCAACTCATTGATCTTATAGCTGGCCATGAGATGTTATCTATAATGAATGGTTTCTTGGGATATAATCAGATCTTGATTTCCCTTAAATATCAAAATTATACCTCTTTCTTCACCCCATGGGTAACCTTCTATTATAGAGTCATGCCCTTTGGTTTAAATAATGTTGGCTTGACCTACCAGTGAGCCATGACCTATATCTTCCATGACCTCATCCATAAAATCATAGAGGACTATGTGGATTATCTCCATGGGAATTCAAAATATCATAAGTGTCATATTAATGTTATCAAAATAATCTTTGAATGCCTCATCCATTTCCATGTCAGACTTAACCCTAAGAAATGTATTTTTAGGGTCATTTCAAGAAAGCTCCTTAGTTTCATTATCTCCCTTTGAGGAATCAAAGTAGACCGTACCAAGTTAGAGAAATTTTGTGTATGATAATTTTTACCCACCTTAATAAACTCTATATATTTCATGGGAAGCTCAAATCAATCTGTCGATTCATCTGTCAATTATTTGATAAGTGTCAACATTTTCACCATATCTTTAAGAAAGACACCTTTTTAAATGAACTAAAGACTATCAAAAAGCCTTTGATTAACTCAAATAATACCTCCTTCCTCCACCTATTTTGACACCTAGTAAATAGGATCAAACCTTCTACCTTTACATCTCTACCACTTACCATTCCCTAGGGGCAATGCTCGCTCATTAGGATGAATAGAACAAAGACCAAATTGTCTACTACATAAGCCAAATGCTTATAGAGTATGAGAATCGATACACCCATCCAAAGAAAACTTACTTCACCCTCATCTTTTTGGCTTTAAATCTTCACCATTACCTTCTTAATCATAAAACCTACATCATCACAAACACTTACCCACTCAAGTACATACACTCCAAACCATACCAAAACCAATATATGGCTAAGTGGCTCATGATTTTAGCTAAGTTAGATCTTGAGTTATTCTATAAAAATTCAATTAAAATGAAATTGATTCCTAATAAATTGGTTGAAGATCCTCTACTTGTAAACCAACCTCTTCCTCTTACATTTCTAGACGAGTCTATCAAGATTCTTTCTCAAGAAGACCCCACCTACCAAATGACCATGTTCTTCGATGGCTCCAAATGAAAACATGTTGGGTGTGCTAGATTTATTCTCATTATCCTTGATGGTGAACCTCTTCCCCTTTCCTTTAAAATTTACTTTGAATTCACCAAAAATGTGGTTTAGTATGAAGCCTTAGTGATAGGTCTCCAAATCGCTCTAACCTTGGGAGTCAAGATGATCAATGTCTTCAGTGATTCCCAACTTGTTGTCAACCAATTCAATGGATCTTATCAATGTAAGAATGATGTCTTACTAAATTAAAAATAACTTGTAGATATACTCTTAACATCATTCAAGCATTACCTTATCTAGTTAGTTTCATAATCAACTAACAAGTTTGTAGATACAATGGCTTCCCTTGCTTCCCAAATCCCATCTCAACCTCATAACTCAACTCTTTGTTACCATCCACCATTTTGTCAATCCATCTTATATCCATTCTAACCTTATCATTTTTAATATATAAGTATCTCCATCAGACATATGGTATGGACAAAATTTTAATTACCTCAACCTCGACATCATTCCTCCCAACCTTTCTAGAAATGTTTGAAGAGATTTTATTCAGATTACCTCTCCTTACACCATAAAATAGGGAATTCTCTATAAACATCACTTTGATAGCCTCTTTCTCCATAGTTTTCATAGTCATGAAGCTTCCCATGCCATCAAAGAAACACATAATGGAATCTATGGGGGACATTTTAGTGGTTTATCTATCGCTAAATAGATCCTTCATCTTGGCTACTATTGGCCTACCATTAACCAATACTATTGTGATTATATAAATAAGTGTATCAAATGTCAATAACATGCTAGTTTTCACCATGTACCAACCCATGGCCTTCAAGTATCCAAATTTTATTATCCATTATCATAATGGGGCCTTGATTTTATTGGGGAAATCAATCTTCATTCATCATAAAGACACCAAACCATCATTATCACTATTGATTATTTCACCAAGTGGGTGGAAGCCACTCCTCTCATCTCTACCAAATCTGAGAAAATTGTCAACTTCATCAACCATCACATCATATGTTATTATAGTGTTCCCCATAAGATCATCACCAATAATGGTAAATCATTCAAGAACAAGAAAGTACATGGTCTTTGTGATGCATTTGGTATTAAGTTAAGCTTTCCTTTACCTTACGATCCACAATAAAATAGATATGCAGGAGATTTTAACAAAATCCTTAATAAAATGTGGACCAAAGTAGTCAGTGATTTAGGTCAAGATTGACATCTACACATCCCTTTCACTTTATGGGCCTATCAAACCAGCATTCAAACCTCTATAGGTGATAACCCTTTCTCTCTAAGTCCATATTACTTCTCTTCACATATATTTGTAAGAAATTATTTTTTAGAGTAACTATCATAAAGAACTACTAGCATGACTTGAGCTACTTGATGAACATCACCTTGTAGCACTCAACCATCTTCATGTTTACTAAGAATGAATCAAGTGTACTTATAATAAACACCTAATTAAACAAGAATTTAATATTGGAGATCTTGTCCTTAAGGAATATCAATATGCAACCAATATGGAGAAAAGCAAAAGAGGCAAATTTTCTTTCAATTATCTTGGACCTTACATCATCACCCATAAGTATGGATCATGAGCTTATCATTTGTCCTCTCTTTAAGACAAATTAGAACTTGAGCCTCTCAATGCTTCACATATACACCTGTTCTTTTGTTAAAGAAGGATCAAACTCACTTGTTTATTTAATTTAAGCTCATCCCTTGGTTTATGATATTTTCACCTTCATCTGCCTATCCCTCTCCCTTTGAGGATAACTGATTATAATATAAAACCATGTGATTAGCCATAATAAATATAGCCTAATCCTAAATATGGGTACCATAGCTCTACCCATAACATGGTTCTCATGGATACTTTTCATCTCTAATGAGATGGAATCCCATGATCCTTTGTCTCTCAAATGCCTCCTTTCACCTTCTTGTGCTAAAATTTTTTCCCTCATAAAATTAAAACTATAAGCCTAATTAGACTTATCCATGTCTAAAATCATTGCAATCCAAAATAAATATCATTTAGGTCACATATTTCTAGCATTGTAGACTGCTCCCTTGAAGGACAACTACCCAAAATCCTTCAAATTTATTAAAATATAGATTTATCCCTCAAAGGATACCTACCAAACCTACAAACAAAAACTTAGACCGTTCCCTTTAAGGATGACTAAGTCAAATGGGTCAATAGAAATAATTTGAGGCTTCTCACATCAATCAGCTTCATAAACTATCATAAATAAAATCAATAAATAGAAGACCTTTTATCAAAATCATCTATCCCAAGAAAGTTACAATCAACCTTTATATCTAGCATTAGTAGACTTCCTACATTAATCAGCCTACACCTAACATTAATACATGGACTTGTATATTATGGTTCTTAGGTTACATTACCTATCCACTCATTTACCTTTCATGTATTACCTATCTTCCTTTTATGCCATATTTTAATCAAGGGATTTTGAGCTTACTTGACACAATTATGATTGAGACACCTATTTATCAACCTAATCATTATAGTACAAAGCATTCAAAAGGCTTAGTTTTCTTAAGTCAATCTAACATCAGGGTTTTTAGGTCCTCGCCATTAAAAAGGCATCATGTTTCTTTTCTTATCTTTCATTATTGGTTCATGTAGGCATACATCTCATGATTCACATATCCTTTTCCTAAATTTAGTTTGTTGTCTAACTTGCTTTATGTATTTTCATCACATCTTTAACCATAATTACATTACATCTCCATGATCATGAACAACAAACATCAATGATAAATAATATTGTAAACCATATCCATAACCACACCATATATCTATCTATGATCAAAACATCATAAATCAAATCAGACATCATTTATTTTTTTATAATTTCATCCTATCCATCAAAAACATCATATCTATGAACAAAACATCATAAACCATGTCATCATTCTATTTACCATAAACATCACACCAATTCAAAACAACATCATATATCATCACATCATAAACATCATCAATTACCATAATCAAATCATCCATCACATATCCATGATCCTTTCTATAAATAAATGCCATCATATAACATAATAAAATCAACATATACATCATGTCATCATATCCACCAATACAACATACATGAACATCGATAAACATAATCATATGCCTAAGTTAAAGAGTCTAAATTTGATCACATGAGCATAAACATCTCATGTAAACCGTGAACATACATCATATATATATATATATATATATATATATATATATATATATATATATATATATATATATATGATCACAAAAAATAATCAATATATACATTATGTCCATCAAATAAAGATACATATAACAATGCATCAACCTCTCTCTCATATACATCTATCATCTTTGACATGTAGGCTAGTATAAAAATCAAAAACATATATATCATATAATATCATATATCAGGCCCCAAGAACACCACTACCACTCGCTCCTCCATCTACACTACCATCTAGTCCTAGCCCCTAACCTACCTACCTGACCCACTATAGAGGCCCACTACTTTGGATTATCTATAGTTAGAACACTTGATAAACTATCCATGTACTTTCCATATCAAAGATATAATGACAAATGTACCAGTACTATCACCTCATAATATCTCAACTCCTCAATGATGGCTAAATATCATGTCATAAGAATTATATTAGGTCCTCTTATAGGTACCCCAATTGGTGCTACCACTGCTCCTACCCTTTGCCTTAGTGAATCTCTCTCTTAAGTCACTAAATTAAGAGAGATCCTCACCTAATCTTGCTCTCCTATCAATATCACCACCTAACCTTATAAAGTGACAATCTAGCCCTATAAAGTGGCCACCTATCCCTATAATCTAGTGATTTGGGCCTCTGCCATTTTAATTACTACATGTGCCTGTCCGTCCTTACCACCAACCTATATTGGTGCCCTAGTGGGATCCACATATATGGGATACTAACCCATATTACCCTATATAAAATTGGTAGCTACATATATGCCTTGATACCATGTTTCATATCCATCCAATACACCAACACCATCTATCACTGCTCTCACCAATAGCTCTTAATGATCCAAATCAACATCTTGTGGCTATGGTTCTAAAATTAAAAACTCAACCTCCTCTGATCTATATCTTGGTAATGTTGAAAAAATCCTATGTAAAAGACCAAACTATCACCGAACCTAATCAAAGGGGATAAGCTATGTTTCCCCCTCCCACCTCCCATATATCCATCTCCATCTTTGTAGTGTTAGAGTGTGATAGCTATATTGGGCCAATTTTGGCCAACCCACATATGGCCTCCACATAACATCACTAATAACTAGACCCTCCAAAGCATCTCAAAACTAATACATATCTTTAGCACCACCACCTACCCCTATCAATGCATAATCTCCTCACCATCTCAAAAAACCCACTCTATAATTTGTTAGAGCATAGCCATCCCATGGTAACCCCAAAGGTCTCAACACCCAAATGTGATAATATGCCTAGAAATGGATCATGAACCTAACACTAATACCATATCTATTATGTGCTCAAAAGGCCTAGAGCTCCCTATAAATCAAGACCAACAACATTGGTGCCCATCCAAACATAATCCTCCCTAGTATCATCTCCACCAATACTCCTAGTATTAGATAAGGGAATCAACCACTAATTCAATCACTAGAAGTTAAATAGGACACTATCATCATCATTATTGTTAGTAAATAATGGTCTCTTAGAGCCCTTTAGTATAGTGTCCCATAGCTAAAACCACCTATATGATACATGGCATGGACCTAATCCACTTCATATGGAAAATTAATATGGTAATACCTCTCCTTAATTTTGATGTGATAAATAGGCACCCCTCGAATGGGTAGCCATGTAATCCTATGAACATCCTCTAGGAGGATGCTAAGCTCTCCAGTTAGCAATAGAAAAGTGATCTTGGTTGGGTCCCATCTATCAATGAGAGCCATGATCATATCCACATCTTGCAGTAGGTGACGATAGTGCCCCATAGACCCTAGGATAACCTCTTCCACATGCCTCCACTCATCATCAATCATCACATCATGAAATTATACAAAGATCTTATGGACTTGGTCCCTCATCTAGATCTGTCATGTGCCTATAAAAACAAATGCATCATTATGCACACTTGGTTTTTCATTTCCATCCCTCATTTCCATGTATGTCACTCATGCCCCCAAAAATACTTACATCCACAAAATTTCCAATAATAACATGAAAATATTACATCTATGACACTATTATAATGTTTGAATAATAATTTATCATCACCTACCACATTTAAAGCACTCTACCCAACAACTAATTCCTAATTTTTTAATATCCTACCTTAACCTATCACACCTTCCCTAAAAACATCAAACCTATACCTAACTCTATTCAATAACATTTTACACACAAAATTCCAACTTAACACTTTTTGTCTAAAATCACTAACCATTCACTTAACACACCACCTACCCAAAATCTTACACTTAACACTTTAATCAAACAAACCATTTTAACAAATCCTAAAAAAAACTTTTTTCAAAAAAAACTTCATCAATAGTTTTTTTAACAAATTTTACATAAAAAATTGACCATCAATGATTATACCAACTATTGATGGTCTTGTTACCCACTTTACCCTTGGTATTTGAGTGTTAATAGTCAAGTTGACCATTAACCGTTACGTTGAACTATTGATGGTCACTATGTGTGACCACCAATGGTGAAACACCCAAAACCCACCCACCCAAAAATATCCCCGAATGACTAAATTAAATAATTAAACTACCTACAACTATCCTACATCGTATTCCCCATCCAAAACTTCCTTTCAAGCCAAAAATCACCCACTAATTCTTTTTAAATTTACCAAAAACCTAAATTATGGCATCACAACCCAAAAAAATTCAAAATCTTATCAAATTTATTTAAACCTACCAAAACTCAACTTCACCAAATCAAATCAACTAAACTATCAATTTTAAAACATCTCCTACCTCATTCCTCAATTAATATCAAGGTCAAATCTCACATTCAGCTACTCAGTTGTGTTCTCATCCACCCTCCATCTTAGTCAATACTTGATCACCTAAAACACATGATCAACTAATCACCAACCTACACCTCATCACTGACTTAATCAATCTCCCAACTAAATGCAAAGTCCAAAAAATCTAGAGTCCAAAATGCATAGAGGTCAGAAGTCAAAAGTGAAAATGAAATCTCATTTTCACTTTTTATCTCTTAGCTTTCTAGGGTTTCTCCATGACCATCGATAGTCAAGGTCACTATCAATGGTTGACCTTAAGACCCCTAACCATTGACAGTCAAGTTTCCCCCACTTTTAAATTTTTAAATGCCCCCTAAATTATAAACTTTAGAGACAACCTAATCTCACTTCAACCACAACTTAAACTTTTAGATATTACCCTTTTCTAACCAACCATTTGACCACATCCACCTTAACATTGGCCATTTTGACCCAAATTATTCATATATTTTATGATGACCTTACAATGGTATTTTTTTATCACACCAACCATTTTTTCCATGTTGACCATTTGAATTTTACTCTACCTAGTGCATGATTAGATCATTTATGTTTTTCAAAGGATCACTTCCTACCTCAGATACCTAGGAAAACACCAACCATGTCTAGAAGACTTATAGAGTCACCTGATCAACTATGACCAATGCTATAGACTAGTTACCCTATCACTTGTTCTTCTAAAACCAACCTTATTTTTACCAATATTAGAAAAATTTAGTATGTGTGTGATCTTAACTGTCACACTTAGTCATATTTTATGAACATGTTTACATTTCAAATCCCCAACCTTTTTATCACCACCTAGTGACTCACCATTAACCACTTATCAAACCCTAACACAATTTTAGTTTCACCTCACTAAATCTTAGTTTGATGGGAAACACCTCTTCCCATATTGGGGGAAAATATATCTTTAACCAATAATCCATTTTTATTTTTCACCTTGTTAATTCAAAGCTACATAACAAAAAGGGGAAAATTTTAGACACTAGAAAACTACACATGATAGTTTTAGTTGTCAAAATGCTTGAGGACCCCTAACAAACCTTGAGTTTAGTTGACCACCTAGTTAGCTAAATAATAAAATTATTAACTTAACATTTAACTAAACCTTTTAACCCCAACCTTGACCAATTTACCTTTGGCACTCGACCACTAATGGTCAGCCCAATTATAGACCATTAGCCTTACCATCGACAGTCATATCTCCTCACCTCCTCAACTTCCTAACACATCATCTAGGTATGTGTGAGATAATGAGGCAACATTTAATACTTTCACCTTATGTAGTGATAACAAACTTATAAACATCATGATCAACAACATCACCCTCTAGGGAACCTTCCATCCTCCATCTCTTTTTTCCTATAAAAGGAGTGGAGTGGGAAGTTAAAAGGGATGAATCACAAGATTTATCAAGCATATAGGGATTTTATCTCCAGCATCCAATCTTCTTCCAATAACTTAGCATTAGAAAAAGAGACCCAAACCTCTATTAAATTTACTTTTGAGGCCAAATTATTGTTACTCTAGTAAAATTACTTCAGCCTTCAACCATTAACCAAATAGTAAGCTATAGGTATATCAATAATTTAACATTATTATTTAGGATTTATAACCTCCCTGACATGATTAAACCTATATGTACCCTATTTCCTCTCCATCAGATCCTCAATAGAACCTCTATCTGCCCATTTACCTATTCTATAATTCTTTTTATAGTCACCTTCAAAAACACATAGGCAACCACTAATGGTTACTATAACCACCAATGGTCACCCCCAACTACCGATGGTTACCCAATTACCTATAGTCAGCCCAATCATTGATGGTTCATCCAACCACCAATGGTAACTATGGAAAAAAATAATATAAAGTTATTTTTATCCACTTAACCCTAACTAAACCTAAATTTCTATGTTCCTACGCATTCATAGACCCTTTTATAATTTTTTGAGTTTGCCTTCACCCACTTTAGCATGAGTATTGATCATATTTTTATAGATTTAGTCATTTTATTTAACAAACATTCTACTTTCTTATTGTTTTACATTTCATTTATTTTATGCAAATACCTTACTCTATCATTTCTAACTTGATTATTATCAATAGTGGATTGATAACCTCCCAGAAAACATATGCTTCTTAGATATAGCTCACACTAGGCACTCCACTTAACTATCTTGTTAATAATATTCTTTGTTAGTGGGTTCTTATTTATAGGTTATTCCTTCCTTGCCAAAGAGGAATTCTCAACACTCCTATGGATTACATGCGCATCACCAACTAGGTATTTCTATCACACCCATATTACTACTTTCTTATCTTCTTCCAAAATTAAGAAATGAGTGAAAATTAAGAGAAATGGGTGATACGTAGTGCTAAAATTTAGTTATGTACCCAAATTTGAATTCAGAGTTAACCAAAATATAGGATTCACCCTTGGATATATTGAGGTCATCATACACCTATTTTTGAAAAATGGGGACCCATGTGTCAAATTATGCAAATTTGTACCTTGAAATTAAAGATTCACTTGATGAGAGTGTCATTAACATGATTTCACACTATTTTTATGTGAAGATCATCCACACCTAGTTTGGTTAGCATATTTTTTCATGGTTCTAGTTTTCCCTTTTCTAAAGTGCTAACATTGGATCTTTGTGTTTCAGGTTGCAAGTCCAATAAGGTCTACTTGGAATGAACAATGTTTGAGTTTCATGATTTTAATGTTAACTTGATTCTTTACTAACCTTTGGTTTGTTAGATTCATATTTTAATAGCTAACCCCTTGATCTAAGTTTAATTTAAGTACTTGATTTGAATTTGGTAGGAACTTTTTATGCAAGAACATTTTAAATACTACTATGGGCTTAGTTTATTTTTATTTCCTATGGCTTAGTTATGTTTTCCAACATGACCATACCTTAGTATAAAATCCATGCATAGTCATTTTTTTGTCTCAAGCCCCATTTTTTTGTCTTTCTATTATTCTCAAGGTCCTTTTTCTATGTTTTGACCTATCAGGTTTTATATTTTAGGCATATATTTTTAGGTTTTTTTCCTTCGAAGCTTTGTCTTGAATGAATTACCCTTCAAGGTTTATATTTAAAATACTTTGTCCAAGAACACTTTCAAGATTTTATTCAAGAATTATTTTGGGAATTATGTAATTGGTTTATGTCAAAATTATTCCTTTGAGCTTATCTATGTTGAGATAATTGTTTCAGACATTTTTTTGAAAATAATTTCCCTATGGACTTATTCTGTCAGGAATTTTGATCAACAAAATTACCCTTTAGACTCTTTGCACTTATCCTTCAACATATTTGTTTTAGAATTATTATTTTTTGAAATTATCCTTTAAATTTTTGAAATTATCCTTCATATTTACAAGTGACCCTTCAGGATTTTTGTTTCAGACATATTGTCTGATGTAAAATGCTCAAAACATATTTCCCATAGCAAATTATCTACAACTCTTTTGAAAGTGACCTTTGCCATAATAGAATTATCATTTAGGATTTTTGTGAAGGGAACATACCCTTTATGTTTTTGGGTATGACCCTTAGATATTTTTAACATATCCTTTGGGTTTTCTAAAATGACCTTTTAGACATTTGACGTCAGACATTTTATCTAATGGAAAAATCCTAAAACAATGATCCCAAGGGCACATACCCTTCGATATTTGGGAAAATTACCCTTCATAAGTTTGTCAAAGACATTTACCCCTAGATATTTCATTTAAACCTTTTCAAAATGGTCCTTTGCCCTATGAGATTACCCTTTCGGATTTTTAAACTATACACTTGCCCTGTAGAATCACCTTTTAACCTTTTTAAAACAATATTTTGCCCTCCTAAATTATCATTATGACTTTTGAAAGTTCCCTTTCCCCCATGATAAGCTCCCTTTAAGACTTTTTTTTGAGGAAAATGACCTACCAAGTGACTCTTTAGGAGGTTTATTTTGAACATTTTGTTTGAAACATTTCCCTCGATGCCAAAAGTCCCAAAAAAAATCCTGAGATAATTTCCCCTAGGCATTGATTTCATCAGACTCTTTTGTGCCATGGTTGTTTTAATATGTTTTTAAAACTTATCCTAAGAATTTGTATTGAAGCCTTATTTTTCAATGAAAAATTAGAACATTAATCTGGGACTTTTGCTTAAATTCTTATTGTTCTTGTGCCCTAACTTCAATATTTCCTATTATCTATATAACTGATCTCACTTGGATTAATGGACATGTTTTTTGGATTATCATGGCTTCACTCCCTTCCAATTTTGATAAATATTGTTGCTTATGTTATAGGATAAATGGAATATCATTTTAGAATAAGCATTTTTAATATTTAAGCTAATATTTAATTACCATTCATTCAAGATTAATTGGATATGTGCTTAAGCCATGTCTAAATGTTTTAACCTAGGCCCCCTTTTGAATTGAATTCAAACTTGCACAGGGACAATTATCATACCATGGATTTAGTTTAATTTTTATCCTAAGGCTTGGTCATGTTTTTCAACGCAACCAAACCTTAAGATAAAAATATGAGCTTGATCTAAATAATCAGATGGTACTTTTATTATAACTTAGAGTAAAATCTTAGTCCTAAAGCCTCATTCATGTTTATTAACATAAAAAAGACCTTAGTCCTAATATTTTATCCTATGTTTCATATATATCCAAGTTCTAGCTTAAAAATTATGCTTGTTTACATTATCAATGACCCAAATTTAATAAAGTGAAGTTAATCAAATGATGTGAGATGATCTTGATGAGGCAATGGTTCTAATCTATGGAACCAATCTCACTCAACTACCTAGATCATGATCAATGAATCACATGTAATTAGATGGGGATGATCTAATGGAGAAAAATTAATGAATGAAAAGTTAAGCCATGGACCCTAATATAAACATCAAGCACTATTTAAAGATCAATGACTTGTGTTGGTTTGTACCCACTAGATTTGATGGTGCAAGATCAACAAAGAATTTTTAGTGGAGCTCAAGAGTCCCATAAGATTGCTAAGTGGTACAACTTCAAGGCCAAATACATATTATGGCTAATGATATTCAAATCTTAGGATTGAGATCAATGAGTAGCATTGATCTATGTAGAATAATATGATGGTGTGAAATAAAAGTAGATTATCAAAGGGTAGTGATCATGTTTTTAAAAACTAATAAGAATTTTTTCTATGAAAGTGCCATAGGGATGCCACCTAGGTGCCAAAATAATGCCACATAAGTATATAAGTAATAGGAGATAAAGATCTAGTGGACCCATAAAAGGAAAAATATAAATACTTGATGTATGACATATTATTCATGTAATTCCAAATGCTTATACCATTTGAGCACTAAAAATTCTTTAGGTAATCCCTAGATTGACCTTGTATTCACCATAATCAAGTGCAAAGAGCTGAATTACTGCTTTTATGTAGATGATTCGACCCATAATCAGCTAGTAGGTCCTAAAGTTAGATTAAACAAGAATGTTATTTTTATAACCAACATTGTAAAATATTTTTAAATAGGATATTATTTTGTATATACATGTGCAATTTGTAAGATCACATTTTCTATAAACTAGTCTATTAAAAGGAAGAAGTCATTTCTTTTAGAGTGTAATAGAAATGACACATGTCCTATACACTTGTACAAATGTAATTAGATAAGACTAAATAGCATGTTGCCTTGTATCTTATAAAAGGATAATTATCAATTTTTTTAAGGAGACGGAGTTATTAGAGCCAAATTACGTTGTAAACTAGGAGAAATTAATACAAGCAAGGAATTCTACAAAGATTGTCCATATTTGTTTGGGTCATTTGTTATTATAGTTTCTCTCTCATTTTCTTGTTCTCATTTCTAAATTTGAATGGTTCTTATGAAATATTGGTTTACATATTTCAATTACAAAGTTATTAAATTATGCTAATGTTAGGTTGACTAAAAGTACTCTAGTTTATTTCCTTTCCTTTACTCTTCATGCATTTAGGATAATGTTGTTTGTTTGAAGAAATCCTTAAAGTAAACTTAGTCCTTATTTGTAATCTTCTCATTCCTTAGATGTTTTCCTGATGTGTATTAATATTTGAGATCATGGTATTTCATATTATACATTATTTAAGTTCAATCTTAGAGGACATTTAAATTTTTTCATGATGTTTGGGATGAAGATCAACAACATCTATTTTTTTCCTTACCCTTTCCTTTGCTTCTTTTTTAACCAAATCACCTTAGTTTAATTATCATTATAAATATCCATCTTAGATTAGTTCTTAGGTTAGTTATTGATCATAATTCACTATTTTTATCATATTATATTGCATATTTTACATAGATATGCTATTTATCCATGGTGACTCCCAACCACCAAATTTTATATATATTGTGAAAGAGTCACTTGTTTTACCTCAATTCCACCAATAGATAACATGATTATCATAACCCACAACTCATGCATTGATTTATTAGGAACTCTAAAATGAGAAGTGTTTTTTAAACAATCTAGGAACTTGTAGTACATATTTAGGCATCAATAGGAGGAGCTTCACTAGTGTTAGAAGGAGGGCCTTTAGTTTTATCTTTATGACTTTATAGAATATTTGCTAATTTTGATGTGTTTTGATCAAAGATTGGTGTATTCTTTGCATATTTGAGTAATCCTTTGCTCAATTATGTAGATATCATCAATCTTTATGGTTTTAGACCAATTTTTAGGCTTCATTTAGCCAAAGATTTATATTCTTTAGATATCTATAGATATTCATGCAAAGGTAGTTCATGCTTCATGCACTCATGTTTAAGGTTAGTAATAGCAATTTCATATAAATATTGACTAGTTATTTACAAATTTGAGTTATTCAAGCTTAGAGGTGTAAATATCCTACTTACTCATAAATAAATATGCATCTTTAAACTTATTTATGTTAAATATAGACATGTTTTACATATATTTATGCAAACTTGGCTTAACATGCAAACTTGATCATTGTGGTTTGAAAATATTAGTTTGATGCATCATATATTAAACAAGTTTTAATGTCAAAAGTTAGAATTGCCTAAGGTGATGCTTAGGTGATCATAATTCCCAAAGTCTAAAACACTTCACTAGTTCAAGGTACTCATGTGTTCAAGGTATGGCTTGGCTAGGTGGTTCTTTAATCTACATACTGGGTATAGTACATGATCTTCCTTGAAATATTGAAATATATTTACCTTTTTCATTCCTAATAATGTTATCACCATTAAAAAACATATTAAGTCATTCAAGGTTAATTTAATATTGTTAAATGTAGTTCATAAAGATGTAACATGTATATTATTACCATTTACTATCAAAGATGATGCATATGAATGGTTACTTAGCCTTATAGAGGATTGCATTGCTAGTTGGAATGAATTTAACAATGTCTTCATTTATCAATTTGGAAAAATCATTAGTTCCTATGTCTTGTATCAACATTTCACCATAATTAAAAGGGATGTTAATGAAACCATCATAGCCTTTAATGCTTTATTCTAAGAAATGTTCAGCAGAACCATATCCCCTTATATACCTAATGAGGCATTAGCCTTATAAATTTATGAGGATGTTATAGATCCCATGACTTGTATGTTCCTAAAAAGGCAATCATAAACAAATTGACATAAGCCTACTCTAAAGTCATGATCATTAATGACCAAATATAGCCCCAAGGTTAGATGACATATTCCATGCCTAATGTTAGTTCAAATTATCCCATCATGAATGTCATTCCTAGTATACCTACTTTAACACCAGTTCATAATCGATTTCCCTTGAGTCATACATATCTAAGCCAAAATTTAGATTTATTGAATGGAACTACAAGTGGATCCCATCCATAAAATCATATAACTCTAATTAATGATCCCAAGACACCAAAAAAATCAAATGAATTGATATAAGAAATGGTCCAAAAACTAAGCATAGACTTTCTTCAATTGTAAAAACAAGTAAAAAATATAGGAGAAGGCTTTAATAGAAACTATGGTTCTCAAAGTTTCAATAGGCCTCCAAATGGATTTAAAGATAACAATAATAATGTATCATCTAAAAGTGTACATATGAGTTTCTATGATATAGATTTGACTTATCATTGCAATATTTCTAAAACCTCTAAAATTGTGCCTAATCAAGACTTTGTTGTAGGGATATCTGGCTTTTTAGGAAATTCTAAATCTTTCATACAGGACTTTGATTTACCATTTAAAGATGAAGATGAGCCAATTAAATAAGTTACGTCTAAGATGAATTGTATTCCTAAAGATGTAAAAGAGATTGTAATTAAGGACCAATAAGACATCATCATTAGAACATCTATAGATGACAAAGAAGAGTTTATAGAAATGGATATGGATCAAGTACAAGATGATTTTTTGTAAGAAGGTATCCATAAAGATAACCCACATATATTTATTTATTTATGAAATGGATAATACTCTTGAAGAAGATGATCATTGGTAGAATTCATACCATGATTTAATAAATGGAATTAAATAGGTGGATATGGTAGATTATGGGATAGAACAACACATGGATGCTTCATCTAAAAATTTCACCAATGATCCAAAGTTCCCAAAAGATGATATTATTTTGGAAGCCCTATAACAAGATAAGATAGAACATGATTAGATATAAAAGCTACCTTTTTCACCATGGATGAAGATGAAGTGGGTGAAACTAATCATTAATTATCATATTACTTCACTAAGAGTTCAAGTGTGTGGGACAATCATGTCTTTGATGATAAGATTTTAGATGAGCATCATTCAATTGATCAAGATGAAAAAGCCTTTTGAGATGACTTGGAATATTTTTGTGCAAATATTGGTAGTCTATATCCACCTCAAAAAGAACGTAATGAATACATCAGTCTAAGAATACTAGTTGAGTTACCATTATTGGGTGAAGATTTTTTAATTCACTATTTGTCTATGTATGGAGTAGAACTAGCACTCCTACTAAAAAATAGAAGAATTTGGGAAGAAGACAATTGGGCCTTAGATCCATATCTTTGATCCATGCATCTGAGAATTTTGATAGGAGACTAATCTACATCACCTACAAGACACAAGCATAAAAGTGCTCTTATCCACAAGAAGAGACCATGGAATGGAATTAATAATGCTTTAAGGTTTTTTAGTAGACTAAATAATTTTAAATTTTATCCAAGAGGTAAGTACTTTATGTAGTTAGTGTAGGGTTTAATTTAGTTTCTTTAATGTTATTTATGTCTTGATTTTTCCTTCATATCCCTTATTTTTATATTATTTGCTTTTCAATAAGTCTTTTTGAAAAATTCTCAGCTCAAATTTTATCTAGTCCCTCAAGAAACTTCATAGTTCAAAAATGCAAGTATGACTTCTTAACTTTGGTTGATCATGGATTATTATAATAGGATCTTGATGTTTAGTTTAGATAAACTGGCAAAGACTAATGGATGAGTTAATTTTTCCTTGAGATTGTAAACCTTGTTTTGATCTAAACTTGGTTTTAATAATAATTATAGATGTAGGTTGAAAGATTAAATTATTAGGACACAGTCATGCTTACACTTAAAAAACATTAATTTTTTGGGATAAAGTTTACAACTAAGGATGATTATCTAAAAATAAAACATTTGACCAAATCCCTAAACCTGGCTAACCTAGTTCCCAACCTTTTCTAGAAAGTCAAAATAACTTGAAAAAATCTAAAAATAAGATCCTTATTGAAAAATTCAAATAGATTTCTAAGCAGAGGTGACTTAGATAATCTCCACCAGGGCTATGGACACGTGGCTAGTAATGGATCAAGGCCTTGAGTGGAGCTAAAGGCATCTCTGTCATGGCTATGGATGTCTAGCTAGATGAAGAGCAATGCCTAAGCCTTATTTGAGCTAAAGCATGGATCTTAATGAATATTCAAACATTTTGAAAGTCAAAGTTAATAATTAAATCCATGAACTTGGAATTTATTCTATAAATCCTTTAGCAACTAGTAAGTGGAATCAAAGCACACACACAACATGACTAAGTTTTGATGTTTGATCCAAATTTTACATGTGAAATATTTGTTATAACCATGGACTGATCTTAATAATGTTTCTTGATCAAAAAAATAATTAGATTAATATTATTAGTCTAAACTAGAGTCTTTGAATTCTAACATATTATGATGTTTACCCCAAAAGTTACCAATTTTTGATGTCAACATACCCCCATTTATAAAATATGGGGACCCATGTGTCAAATTATGAAAATTTATACCTTGAAATTGAAGATTCACTTGATTAGAGTGTCATTAACATAATTTCACATTATTTTTATTTGAAGATCATCCACACATAGTTTGGTTATCATATTTGTTCATGGTTCTGGTTTACCCTTATCTAAAGTGCTAACATTGGATCTTTGTGTTTTGGGTTGTAGGTCTAATAAGGTCTAGTTGGAATGAAAAATGATTGGGTTTCATGATTTTAATGTTAACTTTATTCTTTACTAACATTTGGTTTATTAGATTCATATTTTCATAGTTAAACCCTTAATCTAATGTTAATTTAAGTACTTGATTTAAATCTGGTAGTAATTGTTTATGTCAGAACATTTTAAATACTACTATGAGATTAGTTTATTTATATTTGTTAAGGGTTAGTGATGTTTTTTAACACAATTAAACCTTAGTCTAACATCCATGCTTAGTACCTTTTTTTGTCTCTAGCCCCTTTTTCTGGTCTTTCTATTATTCTCAAGGTCCTTTTGTTATGTTTCTCCATGTTGGGTTTTATATTTTGGGTATGTCTTTTTTGGTTTTTTTCATTTGAATATTTATCCCAAATGAATTACCCTTCAATGTTGACATTTTAGATGCTTTGTCTAAGTACACTTTTAGGATTTTTTTTAGGAATTCTTTCAAGACTATTGCAACTAGTTTATGTCAAAAGTATTCCTTCAAACGTATTTATATTGGGATAATTGTTTCAGACATTTTGTCTGAAATAATTTCCCTATGAACTTACTCTATCAACCATTTTTCTTGATATAATTTACCTTCATCCTCTTTGAACTTATCCTTTGGCATATTTGTTTTAGACTTATTATTTTTAGAAATGATCCTTTGGATTTTTCAAATTATCCTTTGTATTTTTACAAGTGATCCTTTGGGATTTTTTTTAGACATTTTGTTTGATATAAAAGGCCTAAAACATCTTTCCCATAGCAAATTATCCACAACTCTTTTAAAAGTGACCTTTGCCTTAATAGAATTATCCTTTAGGATTTTTTTAAAGGGCATATATCCTTCAGGTTTTTTGGATTGAACCTTTGACATTTTAAACATACCCTTCATCTTTTATAAAAGGAACCTTTAGAATTTTATCATTGAACATTTTGTCTGACGTAAAAATCCCAAAACAATGATCCGAAGGTCACATAACTTTTAGGCTTTATGAAAAGTGCCCTTTAAACCTTTCATCAAGGACATTTGCCTTTTGAGATTTCTTTTCAACCTTTTTGAAATGGTCCTTTTCCCTATGAGATTACCCTTCAAGCTTTTTGAAATAGAAAATTAACCAACATAATTTCCTTTTGTCCTTTTTGAAATGGTCTTTTACCCTCCTAAATTATCCTTCAGAGTTTTGAAAGTGTCCTTTCTCCCATGAGAAGTGCCCTTAATGACTTTTGTCCCAAAAAAATGAGATATCAAATGACTCTTTAAGAGGATTGTTTTAGACATTTTATATAAAACATTTACCTCAATGTCAAAAGGCATGAAATAATTCACCTAAGAGAATTTCCCTAAGATATTGATTTCATCAGACTCTTTCATGCCACAATTTTTTTTAAACCTTAGCCTAAGACTTTGGATTGAAGCCTTATTTTTCAATGTGAAATGAGAACATTAATCTGGGACATTTTCTTAAATTCTTATTATCCTCATTTCCTAACTTCAATATTTACTATTGTCTATAAGAACTGATCTCACTTGGATTAATGGGCATGTTTTTTGGATGATCATGGCTTCACCCTCTTCCAATGTCACTAAAGATTTTTTCTTATGTTTTAGGATAAATGTAATATCATTTGGGAATAATTATGTTTAATGTTTAAGTTGATCTTTAATTTATATTAGTTCAACATTAATTGGATCCATGTTTAAGCCATGCCTAAATGTTTTAACCTAATTCCCCTTTTGAATTGAATTCAAACTTACACAGGGAGAATTATCATACAATGGACTTATTCTAATTTTTATCCTAAGGCTTGGTTGTGTTTTTCAACACAACCAAACCTTAGGCTAAAAATTCTAGCTTGGTCTAAATAATCACATAGTCCTTTTGTTTTACTTAGACTGAAATCTTAGACCAAAAGTCTCATTCATGTTTCTTAACATAAAAAATACTTTAGCCTTAAGATTTTGTCCTAAGTTTTGTATATCTTTGAGTCATAACTTAAATATTTTGCCTGTCTATAGGATCAATGACCTACATTTAATTAAGTAAAGTTAATTAAATGATGCAAGATAGGTTTGATGAGCTAAGGATTCTAATCCATGAAACTAATCTCACTTGAATTCCCAGATCATGATCAATGAATCACATATAATCAGATGGGGTTGATCAAATAGACCAAAATTGATGAATGAAAATTCAAGTCATGAACCCCAATTTAAACATAGAGCACCTTTTAAATATAAACAACCTACATTGTTTCATACCCACTAGATCTAATGATGTAAGATCAATGAATTTTTTTGAATGGATCTCTAAAATCCCATAGGACTACGAAGCAACATAATATCAAGGCCATATACATATTGTGGCCAATGGCATTCAAATCTCAGGATTGAGATTAATGTCTAATGTTGATCTATGAAGAATAATCTGATGGTGTCAAATAAAAGCATATTTTCAAAGGCCAATGGTCATGTTTTAAAACATTAATAAGTATTTTTTCCATGAAAATTCCATAGGGATGCAATGCAAGTGCCATAATGATGCCACATAAGCAGATAAGTAATAATAACTAAAGATCTAGTGGACCCATGAAAGGTAAAATATAAATACATGATCTAGGACATAATGCTCACTTAATTCCAAATGTTGCTACCATTTGAGCACTATGAAATATTTAGGAATGCCCTAGTTTGACCCTATATTTACCATAATCAAGTATAAAGAGTTGAATTATCATTAGTATGAATATGATTTGACCCATAATTAGCTAGTGGGTCTTAAAGTTATATGAAATAAGAATGTTATTTTTGTAACCAGATTTGTATAATATTTTGAAATAGGATATTATTTTTTATAGACATGTGGAATTTATAAGAGCACATTGTCTATAAACTATTATTTTAAAAGGAAGAGGTCATTTTTTCTAGAATGTAATAAAAAGGACACCTATCCTATACACTTTTACAAATGTAATTAGATGAGACTGAATGATATGTTATGTTGTATCTTATAAAATGAGGATTATTAATTATCATAGGGAGAGGGAGTTCTTAGAGATAAATTAATCTATAAACGATGAGCAATTAATACTATCGATGAACTCTACAAATATTGTCCATAGTCATTTATGTCATTTATTATTAAGTTTCTCTCTCATTTGCTTGTTCTTATTTCTAGATTTGAATGGTTCCTGTGAAATCTTGGTGTACATATTTTAATTATAGATTTTTTAACCTTTGATAATTCTAAGATGACTAAAATTTCATTTCATTTCCTTTATTATTCCTGCATTTGGGATAATGTTGTTTGTTTGTAGGGTAAATCTTTAAAGTGAACTTACTTTTTATTTGCAATCTTCTCATTCCTTATATGTTTACTTGATGTGTATTAATATTTGAGATCATGTTATTTCATATTATACATTGGTTAAGTACATGCTTGGAGGACATTTGAACTTTTTCATGATGTTTGGGATGAAGATCAACAACCTCTCTTTTTTGTCTTATGCTTCCCTTTGCTTCTATTTTAATAGGATCACCTTAGGTTAATTATGATTTTAAATATCCATCTTATATTAGTTATTAGGTTAGTTCTTGATCATAGTTCACTGTTTTTAGCACAATATACTTCATATTTTACATAGATTTGCTATTTGGCCATGGTGGCTGCCAACCACCAAATTTTATAAATATTTTGAAATAGTCACTTGTTCTACCTCTAATCCACCAATAGATAACAAGATTATCACAAACCTTAACTCATGGATTGAGTTCTTAGAAAATATAAAATGAGAATTATTTTTTAAACACTCTATTCAAATGTAGTACATGTTTAGACATCAACAAGATCATGATCCAATATGATTTTCTCTAGAAAGACAATTGATACAATTCTTTTATGAATTCTCTTTATAAGGGTTGGTGCATCATCTATCAATTTTTTTGGTATAAAATTTGATACCTTGGTTAATTTATCAATTACAACCAAGATCATGACATTATTATTCCTTTATAATGGTAATTTTTGGACAAATTCCATAATGATCACCTACCATTTCCATTCTAGTATGTCATGTAGATACAATAATCTAGCTAGATGCACATGTTCAACTTTCAATCACTGACATTCCAAACAATGTGACACAAAGTCCACTACATATTTCTTGATTTCCTTCCAAAAGTAAAATGGTCTAATATATGTCATAATCTTGGTTATTCATGAATGTCCTAAATACAAGGCATTATGTAGTTCCTTTAGCACTGTGCTCCTCAAAATTTTCCAATATGGCACATATATCCTTCCATTATAATGTAGAAGACCATCACTTTCTAAGTTGTATCATTTATACCTAGGATTTTGAGCATTCTCAAATAAATCTTTCCTAACTTGATTGTAAAATTTGTCTCTTGGTGATAAATCAATCACATGATCCCTGAAAGTACTCCTAATAGTAACCATAACTACTATGTACATTCTATGAATTAAGGTGTCTACTAATATATTCTCTTTTCCTTTGATTTAATTGATATCAAATTCATAGTTAGACAAAATCTATAAACAACACCTTTGATCATCATTTAAATTTGGTTGGGTGAATATGTATTTGAGTCCTAAGTTATCAATCTTGATCTCAAACAATTTTTCAAATAGATAATGTCTCCAAAATTTCAAATCATGAACAATAGTTACAAGTTAAAGATCATGAGGGGCATAATTCATATCATAAGTCTTTATATTACTTGAATAATAAGGTACTACTACACCATCATCCCTAAGAACTCTACCTAGTCTATCCCCAGATGCATCTATGATCACTAAAAATTAATGATTGGGATCAAAACCTCTTAATGTTGTTGCTAAAGTAAAACTTATTTTAGATTCCTGAAAAGCTACTTTGCATTTATTTAACTAGATAATGTTGGAAATATTGTCATTGATGCCAAAGGTCTAACATTATTGGTGATAAATGACCCATAGAATTTATTGTCTAAAGGTGTTTTTAATGTTCATATTTTGGCTAAATGTGTTAATATTTATTTAATATTAATGAATATATTTTTGGTTTCATAAAGTCAAAAATAGGGCCCCTGAGGAAGTTAAATAATCATGAGGAAAAGACAAAAGAGGGAAAGGACACATTTTCCCATGAAGGGTCACCAAGTGAAGACAAAAGAGGAAAGGTGCATTTTTCCATGAAGAGTCACCTTAAGGAATTATAAAGGTCACCAAGATAAATACAAAATGGGAAAGGATACATTTGCTCATGAAGGATCACTATGTGACTTTTCAAATGAAAGGATTTGAAGGGTCATGAAAGTTTGGTGCCATTTTCCATGAGGAGTGAAGGCTCACAAAGGGTGAATGCCAAAGGTCATTTTAGAAAGATATAAATAAAGGCTTGAGAAGCCATTTGTAATATGCAAGAGAGTGCATGGTTTGTAATTGTTTTATATAAGAAAAGAGGAGAGAATACAAAGAGACATCGTAGAGTTCTATCATTTGTTGAGAAATCAACATTGAGAGATAATTATCTTTTATACACAAGATGGGTTGGTGCTCCTGTGGGTTGGTGCTCACAAATAGTTGTTGTGTTGGTGCTTGCCAAAAGGGTTGGTGTTCCTATAATTTGGTGCTTGATAAATTTATAATTTTATTTGGTGCTCATTATTATACTGGAGATTATTCTCCATGGTTTTTCTCACATTGGGTTTCCACATAAAAATATGGTCTCTCTCTCTCTCTCTCTCTCTCTCTCTCTCTCTCTCTCTCTCTCTCTCTCTCTCTCTCTCTCTCTCTCTCTCTCTCTCTCTCTCTCTCTCTCTCTCTCTCTCTCTCTCTCTCTCTCTCTCTCTCATATGGTGCATGTTATTGTTTAAGTTTTATTACATATCTTGAGTGTATGGTTAAATGGAGTTTTATTAAGTAAAATATTTAAAAGATATATGATATATTGATTCACCCCCCCTCTTATTATATACCATGCTTAACAATTGATATCAGAGCAAGTTATTTTGAAAAGAGTTTAACAACTTGAAGGTAGATCAGGGAAATCATGATAGCTAGATCAATTGAAGGTTTTTATACAAATAAGGAGCCTTTGTTTATTCATAAAAATAATGGATTTTGGAGAATAAAATGAGGACTTAATTTATGTCCCTTGGATTTGTCATTTGACAAGCAGTGGTATAGGAATACGAAGAGCCACATGCACTTGTAACTACGCTAGCAGAAAAGAAGGCAAGTGAAAATAATGATAAAAATTTAAATGTTATTTTATGTGGTTTATGTGAATCAAAATTTCTTAAATTTAGGAAATTAAAATCTTCTCATGAGACTTGGGTAAACCTTGAGAATATTTATAAAATTGATGGAAAGGTTCAGTAAGCTAAGCTCCATACTTTTAGAAGATAGTTTGAGAGTTTGAAGATGGAAGAGAAAGAAAACATAACAAGTTATCTTTTATGGGTTGATAAAATAATTAATCAAATTCAAGGCCTTGGAGAAAAGTTAGAAGAATCAATGGTGGTAAAAATGTTTTGATATCTCTACCAAGGAGATATGATGCAAAGGTTTCAACAATAAAGGACATAAAGAATCTAGCTAAACTAAAAATAGATGAACTACATGGTGTTCTTACAGCATATGAGATGCAGACCAAACAAGATAAACCCTCAAAGAGGGAAGCTACTTTCAAGATATCAAAAAATAATAACTCTAAAATTCAAGAATCAAGTGACACCTTTAGCATTGAGGAAGATGATATTAGAGCTCTAATCATCCATAAACCGAAAAAGGGCACATGTAAATATCAAGGAAAATTTCCATTTAAATGTGGTAAGATTGGATTTTTTGTAGCTAGGTGATGAGATAAGAATAATGGTGACAATGAATAAGGAAAGTCTACATAAAATAATAACTTCAAAGGAAAATTCAAGAATAAGAGTTTATATTCTAAAGATCCTAGCTCAACTGAAGACAATGCAGTCAATGACTCAAATGAAGAAGAGATTATATTCATGACCATACATGAAGATGCCTCCACAAGTACAAGTATAGATGATCAAGAATAATAACATGATGAATTTGAGGTGAATCTAGAAGAATAACTCATTTTTTCCTTAGAATAATTACAAGCTCTTGAGAAGAAGAATAAAAGATTGAAGCTCTAGATCAAGAAAAATGAAAAGGATTCAAAAAAAATAATTGAAGATCTACAAGCACACATTGAAGAAGAAAAAAATATTGAAGAAGATCTAACAAATTAGTTAAAAAAATTAAGTGAATAATGTGAAAGGTATGTTGTTTAAATTGCCTCTTTAAAAGTAGATCTTGAGAAAACAAATAAAGCAATCAATGATAAAGCAACCAATGATTCAAAATTTGAGAATATCACTAATATGTTGAATAAGATATTATAAAGTCAAAAAATAATATTAGATAAGATAGGTATCATATTTGAAAATAAAAAGAGCTATGCTAAAGCTCTTAAAAAATAAAAAATAAAAGGGGAAGAAGTTAAGAATGCAGAGGAGATCTCAAACAAAGAAGGTTGGAAGGAACAGAGCTACAAAATACAATCAAGACAAAGATACATAAATCATAACATGTTCAAATTTTATGGTTGTTTTTATTGTAATGGTTATGGTCATAATAAAATACAATGTCAGAAAAAAGATAACACTTTTATAAATAAGGAGAAGAAAAATCATGTAGAGTCAAGCAGAAGCCATAACTCTTTTACTCCTCTATCACGCTTTGATGAAGAGGCCATAATATGTTACAAGTGAAATAATTTTAAACACATAGCTTGGTATTGTAGAAGAATATTTGAGTTAATCAAGAAAGACCAAAGTTTCAAGGCTCTATTCATCAATAAGAAAGTTCAAATAGGTTCATGGTACAAAAAATAACCTAAAAAGTCTATGTTAGTCCAGAAAACTTTGCATGCATGAAATGAAGAAAAGATATGATTCATTGATAGTGGATGTTCAAGGGACGTGACAAGAGACAAGAGATATTTCATAATTCTAAAGTAGATCAATGGTGGCATAGTGAAATTTTGAGACAATACGACTACCAAAATAGCTAGAAAAGGTACATTAAGTTTGGATAATGGTAGCACTAAGACTGAAAATGTTCTATATGTCGAAGGCTTAAACATAATCTATTAAGTGTAAGTTAAGTATGTAATCAGGGACACACACTAAAGTATTATTTAGAAGGTTTTTAAATTAGGAGAAAAGATTCAGATGTGTTGATTGTAGATGCTCAAAAGATAGGCAATAATTTGTATATGTTATTAGAAATCAAAGGTAAAAAGTGTTGTTTGAGTTAGGTTGAGGAAAGTTGGCTATGACATAGGAGAATGTGACACATAAATTTTAACAATATTGTCAACAAGAGTAAGAAGCAAGTAGTTAGAGATATTACAAAGATTACAAAGCCCTCTAACATGCTTTGTGAACCATGTTAACATGGGAAGCAGGTCAAAATATGGTTCAAAACAAAAGAATACTTGACCACTCAGATGTTAGAGATTGTTCACATTAATTTGTGTGGACCTATCAGAAATCAAATTAATCAAGGTGAGAAATATTTCTTGTTGCTTATTAATGATTTTATACATATGATTTGGGTGATTTTTTTGAAAAAAAATAGAAGCTTTTAGCCACTTCAAATTATTTAAGGTTTTTATTTAGAATGAAACTGATTTGAAGATTAAGTGCCTGAGATCAGATTGGGGAGGAGAAATCATGTATGATGAGTTTATTTAGTATTGTGAAGACCATGGAATAAAGAAACATTATTCAGAAGCTAGAACTCCATAGAAAAAATGGAGTAGTTGGGAAGAAAAATAGAACAATTCAAGAGATGGCAAGGATAATGCTAAATGAATCCAAGATACCAGCTAAATATTAGAGAGAGGGATTAGGTAAAATAGTGCATATTCATAATAGAGAATTGTTGAGATTCAATAGTGACAAGACTACCTATGAGCTATGGAAAGACAAACCAACTATAATTGATTGCTTCAAAGTTTTTAGCAGTAGATGCTTCATAAAGAGAACCAATGAAATTGTTTGTAAGTTTGAATCTAGAATAGATTGAGGTATATTTATTGGATATTCTATAAAAATTAAATCATATAAATTTTATAACAAAATAACCAAGAAGATTGTTGAAAGTGCAAGTGTCAAGATAGATGAAGATGTAGCATAAAGACCCAGTGATTTAGTAGATACTCCTAAAATCATTAAAAAAGATGATTTTGAAGAATCAAATGAGGATGATAAGAAGGATAAAAAGGACACAAAGACCCAATCCATATATGTTCATATAAATCATAATAAGAGTGACATCATTGGGAACATAAATGAAGGAGTTCACACCAGAAGGATGATGGTAAGTGAATCTGAGCAAGTTAATTTTTTTTATTCTCCAAAATTTAGCCTAAAACATTTTTAGAAGCTAGACATGATGCAAATTGGGTTAAGGAAATAGATGAAGAATTAAATTAGATAGAAAAAGAATGGTACTTTGGAATTAGTACCTATAACAAAAGATATAAATGTAATAGGAATAAAATGGGTATATAGAAATAAGTTGAATGAAGATGGTGAATTTACCAGGAATAAATCAAGATTAGTATGTAAAATATATTCTCAAATTAAGGGTATATATTTTTAATAAACTTTTACACCAATGGCAAGTCTAGAGGCTATTAGAATTTTTCTTGCATATGCAGTTTTTGAGAATTTCAAAGTGTTTCATATGGATGTCAAGTTTGCCTTCCTAAATAGGAATCTATAAGAGGAGGTCTAAATTGATAATCTTGAGGGATTTATTCTCTCAAATGATAGTATCCATGTATGTATATTTAATAAATAATTATATGGATTGAAACAAGCTCCCAAAGCTTGGTATGCAAGACTTGATAAGAACTTGAAAAATCAAGGTTTTAAGAGAGGTTTTGCTAACAATAATCTCTAGATCAAAATAGAAGGTGAGAATTAGTTGATTGTTATGGTATATGTTGATGAAATAATATTTGGAGGAAACATTGAAAAGATGATTATTTTTTGATAATATGCAAAAAGAGTTTGATATGTCTATGATTGGAAAATTGTCATTTTTATTAGGGTTGCAAATATTTTAGTAAAAAAAAGAATTTTTATATCTCAAAATAAATATGCCAAGGAGGTGTTGAAAAATTTTGGTTTTGAGGATCGTGCACTATTTGGCACACCAATGGGTACATGAAACAAGGTAAGTAAGGATGAAGATTGACCTGTTATAGATAAATCTTTGTATAAATCTATGATTGGTAGTATTTTATATTTTGATACCATCAAGTCTAGATACCATGAATGTAGTAAGAATGGTTTACGAGATATGAATCAACTCCAAAGAAGAGTAATGTTTAGTTGGTGTAAAGAATATTCAAATATGTCAAGGGGACATTGGATTATAGACTATGGTATCTCACAGGTAGATATTTCACTTTGGTTGCTTATACAGATTCAGATTGGGTATGTTGTTTAGATGATATAAAGAGTACAAGTGGAGGATCTTTCTTTCTCAATGATAGCTTAGTATCTTGGCTAAGTAAGAAGCATAAATTAGTATCACTTTCTATAGTTAAAGTATAATATATTATATTAGTGTTGTGTTATAGCTAAGTGCTTTGGTGAAAAAACTTTAGAAGACATCAAGATAAAAAATGATGAACCTATCTCTATTTTTTGTGACAACACAAGTGCTATTAATATTTCTAAGAATATAGTGATGCATTCAATAACAAAACTTATTCCTATTAGATATCACTTTTTGAGAGAGTAGGTGGTAGATCAATAGATTAAAATGGAATATATCAGTAATACAAAATAGATTGTAGATATTTTCATGAACGCACTCCCAAAATACATATTCGAGTATATGTGGGAGGAGTTAGGAATAATTTTTTTTTACTTCCTCTCATTGAGGATCAACATCAATTTAGGGGGGGGGGGGATAATTGTTAGCTCCAGGATAGACCATTTACCATTGAATGTCAAAGGGAGAGAAGAACATGAATAGGTATAGAATAGGTACAAAAATAGGTACATGAATAGGTATAGGATGCTACCATAAGGGGGAGTTATTGTATGTTTTTTAAGTTATTAGTATGTGTAGGTTGGCATGTGCAGTAACAGGTTTCAATATGTGACATTTTTATTTTTAGGTTGCCATCAATGACAAATAAGGATATTGTTATAAATATTTTCATTGATGTCAAAGGTCTAACAT